>CM069155.1:26195392-26445392 GCA_035221665.1 Okamejei kenojei
GGACTCAGTAAAGTCCTTGTCAACCGCCATTTTACACTAATCCCATTTAATTCTCCCCGCATTTTCGCCAATACCACTCCTCACTGATTCCACCACTTATCTAGGTTAGGTTAGGTAAGGGGGAGGTACAGCGAGACCTGGGTACACCAGTCACTGAAAGTTGGCGTGCAGGTACAGCAGACAGTGAAGAAAGCTAATGGAATGTTGGTCTTCATAACAAGAGGATTTCAGTACAGGAGTAAAGAGGTTCTTCTGCAGTTGTATAGGGCTCTGATGAGACCACATCTGGAGTATTGTGTACAGTTTTGGTCTCCTAATTTGAGGAAGGACATCCTTGTGATTGAGGCAGTGCAGCGTAGGTTCACGAGATTGATTCCTGGGAAGGCGGGACTGTCATATGAGGAAAGATTGAAAAGACTAGGCTTGTATTCACTGGAGTTTAGAAGGATGAGGGGGTATCTTATAGAAACATATAAAATTATAAAAGGACTGGACAAGCTAGATGCAGGAAAAATTTCCCCAATGTTGGGTGAGTCCAGAACCAGGGGCCACAGTCTTAGAATAAAGGGGAGGTTATTTAAGACTGAGGTGAGAAAAAACTTTTTTACCCAGAGTGTTGTGAATTTATGGAATTCCCTGCCACAGAGGGCAGTAGAGGCCAAATCACTGGATGGATTTAAGAGAGAGTTGGATAGAGCTCTAGGGGCTAGTGGAGTCAAGGGATATGGGGAGAAGACAGGCACGGGTTATTGATAACGGACGATCAGCCATGATCACAATGAATGGCGGTGCTGGCTCAAGGGCTGAATGGCCTCCTCCTGCACCTATTTTCTATGTTTCTATGTTTCTATCTACTCCAGCTGGAGGCGATTAACAGAGGCCAATTAGCCAACAAACCTGCTTGTACTGGGATGTGGGGAAAAACCGGAGCATCCAGAGGAAACCCACACGGTCACAGTGAGAATGTGCAGGTCGTCAGGAAGGTTCATGAGGTCAATAAACAATAGACAATTAGTGCAGGAGTAGGCCATTCGGCCCTTCGAGCCAGCACCGCCATTCAATGTGATCATGGCTGATCATCCACAATCAGTACCCCGTTCCTGCCTTCTCCCCATATCCCCTGACTCCGCTATCTTTAAGAGCTCTATCTAACTCTTTCTTGAAAGCATCCAGAGAATTGGTCACCACTGTCTTCTGAGCCAGATAATTCCACAGATTCACAACTCTCTGTGTGAAAAAGTTTTTCCTCACCTCTGTTCTAAATGGCTTACCCCTTATTCTTAAACTGTGGCCCCTGGTTCTGGACTCCCCCAACATCAGGAACATGTTTCCTGCCTCTAGCGTGCCCAAACCCTTAATAATCTTATATGTTTCAATATGATCCCCTCTCATCCTTCTACATTCCAGAGAATTCAAGCCCAGCCGCTCCATTCTATCGACATATGACAGTCCCGCCATCCCGGGAATTAACCTCGTGAACCAATGCTGCACTCCCTCAATAGCAAAAATGTCCTTCCTCAAATTTGGAGACCAAAACTGCACACAATATTCCAGGTGTGGTATCACTAGGGCCCTGTACAACTGCAGAAGGACCTCTTTGCTCCTATACTCAACTCCTCTTGTTATGAAGGCCAACAAGCCATTCGCTTTCTTCACTGCCTGCTGTACCTGCATGCTTACTTTCAGTGACTGATGAACAAGGACCCCCAGATCCCGTTGCACTTCTCCTTTTCCGAACTTGACACCATTCAGATAATAATCTGCCTTCCTGTTTTTGCCACCAAAGTGGATAACCTCACATTTATCCACATTGAACTGCATCTGCCATGCATCTGCCCACTCCCCCAACCTGCCCAAGTCACCCTGCTTCCTCATAGCATCCTCCTCACAGTTCACACTGCCACCCAGCTTTGTGTCATCAGCAAATATGCTAATTTTACTTTTAATCCCTTCATCTAAATTATTAATGTATATTGTAAAAAAGCTGCAATCTCAGCACCGAGCCTTGCGGTACCCCACTAGTCACTGCCTGCCATTCTGAAAGGGACCCGTTAATCCCTACTCTTTGTTTCATGTCTGCCAACCAATTTTCCATCCATGTCAGCACTCTACCCCAAATACCATGCGCTCTAATTTTGCCCACTAATCTCCTATGTGGGACCTTATAAATGCTTTCTGAAAGTCCAGGTACACTACATCCACTGGCTCTCCCTTGGCCCATAGGTCCATAGAAAGTGTCCCGCAGGATTTTCAAAAATATAAATCTTTTTAATAGCAAAGTTTACACGTGTTACTGCAAGCTAAAAATACCCAAGGCTGCGTGCTCTATTGTCAATAGAGTAACATTGCAGAAGTGAAACTGCTAGACCGTGTTCTTAAGAGTCTGAAGAAGGCTCGACCCAAAACGTCACCTATTCCTTCGCTCCATAGATGTTGCCTCACCCGCTCAGTTTCTCCAGCATTTTTGTCTACCTTTGTGTTCTTAAGAGACATCGGTACCTGATTACTGTGGGTACATTACATGGAAACTGATTATTTTCTCCGCAGACTGTTTTTAATTTCAAGGCAGCTTTTTTTTTTGCTAATAATAATAATAATAATAATAATAATAATAATAATAACTTTATTACAGACTCAAGGTCCAGACAAGGGGCAACATTACATTAAAAATGCATTGCATATCAAATATCATAAATATATATAAAATCATGGTAAATCACATTAACAAAATCATAATTTATATATTAAAAAAAAACCACAATACTTAAGTTAAAAATCCAGAGTAAAAAATGATCAATGTCGTACAACGAGACAACGATACCATTGTCTCCACAACTGGGATTCGTGGCGTGTAGTGCTAATCCTTATGTTTGTCAAGGCCACAATAAGCACATTTTTAGAGTCATTTATCCTGCAAATGAATTTATACATGTGGTGTCTTAGGATAGCTTCTAAAGTACTGACTCCTGCAGCCACAAACATATTACTGGCACTACACCATCTTGGTTGCCTTAGCAGTGTTCTCATGGCATCGTTATATGCCACCTTTAGTCTCTGCATACTTGTCTTTAAATAGTTCGACCACAGGTGCGCAGTGTAGAGGGGTGTGCAGTATGCTCTAAATAGTGACATCTTCACCACATCTGTATACTCACCAAATTTACGCAAGAGGATATTCGCTTGTACATACAGCATGCATCGTTGCCTATAATTATCCTCATCATCTGTCATTTGTTCTGTAATAATATGCCCTAGATATTTTATCTTATTACAGACACTAAGATTGTTGTCAGACAATTTAAAATCAGGATATTTTAGGCTTTTATCCTCTTTGGTTCTACAGACCATAACAGCACTCTTACTAGCATTATATTTAATGTCATGTTCCAAACCATACACGGAACATCTAGTAAGGAGCTGCTGGAGACCAGCGCTAGATGGACTAAAGGCCACAAGATCATCTGCATACATAATATGGTTCACTAGAATATTACCAATCACGCACCCAGTGTTACAGGCTTTCAATTGTTTAGACAGATCATCATTATATAGATTAAAAAGGACTGGGGTCAAAATCCCCCCTTGTCTAACACCATTGCTAACCCCAAATGGGGCTGAGACCCTATTGCCCCATTTTATTTGCATAGTCTGGTGGGCATACCAGTAAGCCAGTATTCTCACAATGTATTTAGGCACCCCTCTTTGACACATTTTACCAAACAGCTTTCTGTGATTAACACGGTCAAAGGCTTTGGAAGCATCAATAAAGCACACAAGGATTGAAGAGTTGTTGCCTCTATATTTGTTTACAATCTCCTTTAGGGCATATATGCATAAGTCAGTGCCATGTTTAGCTTTAAAGCCAAACTGGTTATCTGTGGAGTTAACAAACTCATGTATTCTATCCAGCAGAACTCTTTCTAAGATTTTTGACAATATGCTGGCTAAAACTATGGGCCTGCAATTATTTAAACTGCCTACTTTACCAGCTTTGTCCTTAATAACCAGCACTAACAGGACAGACAACATTGAGTCTGGTAACATGCCATGAATCATAAAGCCAGTAAAACAAATAGCTAGGAGAGGAGCTATCCTCATACTCGCATACTGAAGATGTTCAGCAGAGATATGATCCAAGCCACTTGCTTTGTTGTTATTCAGCTTGTTCATGGCATGATACACCTCATGTGACATAATCACCATCGAATCATTACTCTCAATATTGTCCACCCTATACAAGTCACCTTGGACACAGTTGAATGGAGTGCTATAACTCTGCGATATTAGCCGTTCCGGAGATTCCATCTACAGTACATGGTAGAGATGTTTTGCAACTGCTAAGAGCTCTCACTTCCTTCCAAAAATCTGTAGCATTGTTACTTAGCAGCTTCTTAGCCATGGAATCAGCCCTCATAGCTTGCTCATTTTTACAGATGAAGCGAACAGCATACTTATACCTTGCATTAGTGAGCTTCTTGTGCTCAAACACAGGCCCCTGTCTGGGTCTACCTGCCATAGCCCATGCTTTGGTGGCTTCACGGGCTTCAGTATGATACTCAGCTACATACTTATTCCAGCCAGGCCTGATGTTATGTTATGTGTCTTATTTTTATGCTTGCAGTAGGGCTTACTGCCTACATATAAGGCGCTTACTATATCATTATACATGGAGCAGATATCTCTCCTATGCTTCATATCTTTACAGTTAACATTACTACATATTATTGCATCTTTAGGTAGATGAATATTGCTTAAGGATTTATCTGTATGGGCATAATAGGCTAGGATGTCTTCCTTTGTCAGCGTTGACCAGTCCAGTTTTTCTGTATTAAGGCTATTTCTATCTCTGGATACCACAGGTATGTGTTCAACATTTATTGCCATAGCAACAGGTATATGATCAGTCATTGCTGCCCCGTACAGAATGCTCATACACCCCAACGAGGCATGTGCATCAGCTGTACTAATATAGTGGTCCAGCCATGATGTGGTGTGCCAGGCCTCACTAATATAAGTATAGCTATCTGTAGGTAAAAGCACTTTGCTTGACAATATTAAATTATTATCTTGACAGAACTGAGCCATATGATTGGCAAATAATGAATTCCTATCTGAGATATCTGCATTCATATCCCCAATGACATATACACCACAATAATGATTGTTTTGAATGAAAGAATAGATGAAAGCAAGTCTATTTAAATATGCATCCTCATTCTGACGGCATTCATAGGGTGTATACACATTCAGGATAACAAATTCCTTATTGTTGTGAGTAAAGTGTATGGCAATGCATCAGTCAACATCAAGCCAAATCACATTTACTGATGAGAAGCTTCTTGTTCCATAGAATGGCCACACCACCTGGTATCCTACCTCTGACTATTCCCATGCCAAGGTCAGCTGCAGACTCCCCAGCCCCATGGAAGTTGTCATTGAGAGAATTTAGTTTGTCCAAGTCTTGCTTTGCTAAAAATGTCTCTTGCATACATAGTATGTCACAGTTCTCCAGGAGGTTGTCAACAACTGAGCGGCGAGCTTTATCCCCTGCGCTCTGGCCCAAACGCCGGCCACGACAATTGTATGATAGCTTACCAATTTCCAAAGTAATTTTTAAGATGTTCTATAGGTCTCAATTGGAAAAAAAGCTTTATAACCAGTTTGGCACATGTAATGTAATGGCCTGTAATTTATCGATCATATTATATTCAATTTATGATGTGGGAATACCCGTACTGGCTTTTATTTTAAAGGGGTTGACATTTAGATGTGAGGAGTCTTTCCATGCAAGTACAAGGCCACTACGTCTTTATTTCAGGAAAGAAATATTCAGAGAAAATTCACCAGGATGATCCTGTTTATAGAAGATAGACAGAAAAGTTACTCAGCTGGACAGGCAGCATCGATTTTAACATTTAAGAGTAAAGTGGATAGGTATATGGACGTGAAGGGAATGGAGGGGTATGGTCTGAGTGCAGGTAGATGGGACTAGGGGAAAACAAATGGTCGGCACGGACTGGAAGGGCCGAGAGGGCCTGTTTCTGTGCTGTAATTGTTATATGGTTATATGGTTATATCTCTGGAGAGAAGGAATGGGTGACATTCGGGTCAAGACCTTTCTTCAGACCTGTTTATGGAAGGATTGTCCCATGAGGAGCGGTTGAACGGGTTAGATCCAACTCACTGGAGTTTAGAACATTGAGGATGTGATCTTATTGAGACCTATTGAGACAGGTGACAGGGTAAAACAAGGGAGGAAGGGGAATCTCGGACCAGAGGGCATTGTCTCAGTGTAAGGGATTACAGTTATGGCAAAAGGATAGGAATGCGAACAAGGAATGTTGGTGGAGGAGGCCAACCCCAACCCCACCAGTACTGTTATACAGGGACAGACCTCCCTATCAGAACTCCTTCCCAGTGTTAGACAGTAACTGACAACTTCCCAGCAGTACTGTACCCGAGTGCCTTACAGTGACAGTGCTGTCCCCATCAGTATTGTTCCCCAGGGTTATACAGTGGCAGGCCCATCCCCACCAATGCTGTCCCCTAGTGCTGTATACTGACAGACACCCATCAGCACTGTACCCTGATGTTATACAGTGACAGGCCTGTCCCCATCAGTATTAGAGGCAGTGTACAGTGAGTTACTGTCCCCACATGTGAGCGAGCGTAAGTTGTGGTGTGATGTTGGACCAGTTTATACGGCAGCTGCTGCTGCAGCTGCTGTGTGTGGCACGTGGGAGAGGACGAGCAAAGCCCTGGGAAATCCAAAGCTCCAAGTGGGCTGGCGATCAGGGAGGCTGGTTTGGATGTGGCAGCCCAGAGGATCCTCGCTGCCGTGCCTACGCTTTGCCATCGTTAGTCATGCAATGCCAGCGCGATCTACCATCAACACGTTATCCCTGCAGGAATGCTGGAGCACGCACACCCTCCCTGTCACCTACAGCAGGCTCTTTGGGAATGGTCGGACCCGTCGGCAATTCTTCCTAAACCTGCCTGGTCAAGTCTCCCAAAGTAAATGCCAATGTCAGCAAAACGTTCAGCATCTGCAGCTTACTGGCTTTCCTTTCCTGGATTGTGGTTTGTGGTTTTTCCAGGTAATCAACACTGAAGTGCATAAACTATCCTTGGAAGTATTTGTGAGTGGATTTTACTGCTTGGCTGAATTAATAACCAGAGTAGGGTAATGGTGAATACAAGAAGATGAGATGCCGGCTATGTTACAAAATTTTGAGATTTTTAAAATCAAGTCTGCAATTTATCCCATCAGATAAAGCATAAAAAGAAGTTTAATTTGACACCCAATTCACTTTCACATCTTCAGTATTAAAAAAGGTATAGCCATTTTCATACTCGGAAATTAGCATCTTGTTCCCTATTGCTTTTCCATTGACTTAACACAAAAGTTGTGATCAAGGACAGTCAAAAGCCCATAACTTTCTTAAAAATTAAGAAGACTGAATGACATTTTCAGTTATATAACATGGCATACAATATAACATGATTTTTTACTTTAATTGTCATGAATTTATAGGCCAAATGGAAGGAATTTAGTGTTTAATTCCCGTAAATTAATGGCCATTTAAATCATCTTGCGAGTGGGATTTTGTGGAACGCGATCGTTTGGAACGTTGCATTTGCGGTGGATTTAAACCCCATATCGGCAGGAAAAATACTGCCGGTTCGTATGGGGCCTAAGTCACCTTATCGCAATGTGAAATTTTGATTAAATGCATCCTAAGAAGCACGTTTATATGTAAAAATAAACAGCGTACCGTGCTTTGTCCCGTACGTGAGATCCGTCCCGTTGTCGGCGTTGACCACTTTAGAAGACGCTTTTTAATTTACTCCTGCTTTTAAATTATCCAGCGTAGTTTAAGTAAAAACTTCAGAGAACGTATTTTTCTTCAGCAACTAAACAGCCCGACAAAGATCGATTTGAACAGGCTGGAGAAAAGGCATTTTAAACCCGCCCCCTCTCAAAGGCGGCAAAAGTCACGCACACGGGCAGTGACAGAACTGCAGCGCCGCTGAAGGTAAGTTTTGTAACATACCTAGTCTATTCGGCAAGAGACTCTGTGCGTCTACCTGATGTATTCCAACCTGATGATCTTGTACACCTCTATAAGATCACCCTCATCCTCCTGTGCTCCAAGGAATAGAGTCCTAGCCTGCTCAACCTCTCCCTACAGCTCAGACCCGCGGCCATTCGGCCCCTCGAGCCAGCTTCATCCCGGTTATGAACCTTGCCACCACCTTCTGCGGTTACTGTAATTCGCTCAATTTGCAAATCTTATTGCAGAACATACGCTGCAACTGAGCCTAAGGTCAAATTCGCCAAAGAACCCCTGGTCGCTGGGTGCAGAGATTTCTCCTCTGTCCCGATTGTGAGAATTGAACCCCTGTTTTTATCAACGCCGCATCTGCCCTGTCAAAGCCAGTAACAAATTAGTGAATTTCAGTGCGTTCTCCTCTCACTCCTCTCAACTCAAGTGACACAGACCTCATACTACAGACCTGACATCCCGGGAACAGTTCGGCCAACCTTTGCTCCGTTCCCTCTATCACAAGCATATCTGCCCTTAGCTAGAGAGGCCACAGCTGTGCACAACCCCCCCACCCCCACCCCCGCCTTATCCAGACTGTGAACAGCTGGATTGCACATTGATCCTGCGCCATCTCACTGTCACAACCTCCCATCTTCTTCTTCTTCTTCTTGCGTATGGCGTGCACAGCCTAAAGTTGTAGGACAACTTGTTCTATTTGATCTTACTTGATTGTGCACGCCAGGTTGATTGCATTCGTCGAAACAGGGCGGACCACGTGAAGGTTGCAATCTCCCACCCCCTCCCATGTTCAATCCTCACTAATAGATTACCTCCTGCGGCATCTGGTTGAATGCTCACTGGTATATCACATCTATTGGCTGCCCTCTACAACCTCAAGATACATTTTACTAAATGAAAATCCCCTTCGTAACTGACTCACATCAGACATGAATCACACCAGACATGTGGGAGGTGTTTAAAGGGCAGCAGATCAGAGTTCGGAGAAGGAGGGATAAGGATGGTGAGGTAAAGGCACTTTCAATGACTGGAGAGATTGTAAATTTGGTTGCAAAGTAAATGGAACCATCTGTAAGCTTTAGGAAGATGAAATCAGGCAGGGTTTTTGAACTAGGATCAACTCGGGAATCTGTGCTGGGACTTTTGTTACTTATGATGCACAATGTGGTCATAAATGTAGATGGGTTGGTCAGTACGTTTGCAGATGACACCAAAATTGGTGGAGTTATATATTTATTTTTTACTGTAAGGTTTTCAAAGTATACAAGTGGATATCGATCAGTTATATCTATATATAATAGATATATAATTGGGAGGAAAGTTGCCAAAGGGTACACGTGGATATTGATCAGTTACAGTTATGGGCATAGAAATGGCAGATGGAATTTAATCCAATCAAGTGTGAGGTGCTGTATTTTGGGAGGTTGAACGTTATGGGGCAGTATACTGTTAACTGCATGTGTAGAGAGGGATGTTGGGTCCCAAGTCCATCAAAACCTGAAAATGGCAACACAACTGGACAGACTGATTAAGTAGGTGTATGAGAAGGTTGCTTTCATGAGTCAGGCCATTGAGTATAAGAGTAGGAAGCAGATTCTTCCATTTTCCCAGTACAATGTGTCCGACAGACTCCTGCTCCCTCTGTGTATCTCCCTGAGATCCTGGAAATTTGCAACTGGGTTCTTTAGAGAATGCTGTTGGCCACAGTCGCTGGGGATCTTTCAGGCTGAAAATTCCAAATTGCCAGATTAATTTGGCAAGGCATGAGTCTAAAAGAACAACATATAGTCATCTGCCCTTGAAGCAGAACCCAAATGTACTCCAAGTGCAATATTCTCACGGCAAGTTTACGGGGAATGGAGCCAAGGCATTATATTCCCCCAACAACGATAATTGTAAACGGTTGTTGCAAAAGGAGGCACACAAAACTGCAGATTCTGCAATCTTGATCAAAGCATAAACTGCTGGAGCAACTTAATGGGTCAGACAGCATCTGTGCGAGGAACGGACAGACTATGTGTCAGGTCAGATGAGGCGTTGGGACCTGATACATTTTCTATCCATTTCCCTGCACAGATGCTGCCTGACCTGCTGATTTACTCCAGCACGTTAGGGTTTCTTTTTTGTCAGGATTCCAGCATCTGCAGTTTCTTGTGTCCGCTGTGGTTTATCAGCCTGCCACTGTCTCTGCTCTTCCTCCAATCTCAAGCTGTCCACAGTTGGCTGGTCTGAAAACGGACCTCTTTGATCTGTGGTAAGAACTCCACCTATTGTTTAGTTTAGTCTAGTCTAGTCAAGTCCAATCAGGTCTAGTCTAGTGTAGAGATACAGCACGGAAACAGGCCCTTCACCCAGCAAGACCGTGCCGACCAGCGATCCTCACTCATGGGCATGTCCCACTCAGGCTATTTTTTAGGCGACTACAGGCAACTAGGCTGTCGCCACGTGGTCGCTGGGGTGTCGCCTGTGTGGTCGTGAGTCGTCTCCTCAGTCGCCCAGAGAGTCGTAGCGTCTTTCTGGTCACCGCTGGATTTTCAACATGTTGACAGTGGGTTTGACGCCAATGAGCGTAGCTTGACTTCTGACGTAGGTTGTCGCCAGGTTGATGTTGGTTGTCGCCAGGTGACGTATGTTGTCGCTGGTGCTGGCTTCGGGTTTTTTTTGTTGTTAAAGTGATGATTCTTATTTAGACAATTTCAGATTTTATATCGTAGGGGGGTCCAGTTGCTGGTTTTTCGGCGACTTGCTACGACTATGACAGTCGCCAGCAGTCGCCTAAAAAAAAATCGCCTAAGTGGGACAGGCCCATCACACAATCCTACACGCTAGGGACAATTTACAATTTTACCGAAGCCAATTAACCTACAAACCTGTACGTCTTTGGAGTGTGGGAGGAAACCGGAGCAGCCGGAGAAAGCCCGCACAGGTCACGGGGAGAAGGTACAAACTCCGTACAGACAACCCCCGTGGTCAGAATCAAAGCTGGGTCTCTGGGGCTGTACAGGCAGCATCTCTACCGCTGCACCAGCGTGCCACCCTTGGCAAATACTTGCCGGTAGCTTCAGTTTCCTTTCGGTTGTGTGGTCATTTTCTTCGGAGGCCTTCCCAAGCCAAGTTACAAGTTTATTAAAACCTAGCAGACTGGGATTTTTTTTTAAAATTTCACAAGTAGCCTGCGGGGATTTGAATTGTGTTTTCTGAAGAATACCGCAGAAATTTAGTTGGAACATCTCTCCCATATTTTAGAGCAGAGTAAACTTTGAAGAATCATGAGAGTATATTGTGAGAATAATTGCCCACATGACACAGATGTCGGATAATCAGTCACATTTATTTACCTTATGGCACAGAAAGAGACTGTACGGCTGTCAAGTCTAGGCTAATTCTTGGAGCAATCTACATTCATTTCTGCAGAAACCTATTCTCCACACATTGCAGCCAGTTGCCCCCCGGTCCTCTACAATGGAGGTTACAGTGGCCATTTAACTTGCCAAGCCACACTACTGAACTACTATCTACCTCCTTGGTGACCCTCGGACTATCTTTGATCGGACGTTACTGGCTTTATCTTGCATTAAACGTTATTCCCTTATCATGTATCTGTACACTGTGAATGGCTTGATTGTGTTGTGTGTTGTCTCTCCGCTGACTGGAAAGCCCGCAGCAAAGGGTTTTCACTGTACCTCGGTACACGTGACAATACACTGAACTGAGGATGGCAGGGAGGAGCAGTGGTCGGAGCCGCTGCCTCATCGCTCCAGCAGCCAAGGTTCAATCATCACCTCAGGATCTATTGAGTTTGCATGTTCTCCCAGTGACTGTGCAGCTCACTTCCAGTGCCCTAGTTTCCTCCCAGATCCCAAAGACGGGTGGGCGGGTGGGTGGGTTAATGGGCTGCTGTAAAATACCACCAGTGTGTGGGTAAACGCAATGAGAATTACAGTGGCGGAGATGTTCATTCCGAAGAACTGCTCTGAGAACTGGCATGGACCTGATGGGCTGAAGGGCTTTCTAAGTCATAATGACATATCAGAAAGATGGAAGGGTGACCAAAATAAACAGTGCTCTGTTAATGGGCCAAGTCTGAAATTATTGTGTCTGTTTATGGTTTAGAATCATTATAGCTATCATGGCAAACGGTTGAACGCTAGGCTCTGGATGTGACTCTCCCACGACTTTGCTGCACTCTGCATCTGTTTCTCATTAGGTTGGAACTTTCAACCTTCCCCTGAGCCTCTCTCAATGATTCACTGTTAAAGTGTCTGCTTATTGCTGTTTGTTTACTGGAGCTCTGTTGCAACATGTTTGGTTTATAAATTGTGCACACTTTGTCACAAGGGTTCATTCATCTGATGTCTCCTGCACCCACCCCTCCCTGCTTAAAAAATGACATTGCATGTCCATCTGATCACTGTGATGATTGAAGAAAGAAAGTGTAAAGGAGGCTTTACTGAAGGGGGCACTTGGGTGGGTTGGGCATCCAACCCAAGCAGCTGAATGACTGTCCATTGTTGGACAGGTGAGGGAGATGTGATCTGAGGTGTTTGGGCTGGGGAGGCAGTTGGAAGATAAAACTTCAAAGATTCACTCATTGGGAAGGTGAGTCAAGTACAGGCACTGAGCATTGTGGTGATGGAGTTGGGATTGCCAGCTGAGATTTCCATTCAAACCACAAACACTCGGTGCGCCAGGCAGCATCAGTGGAGAGAGAAGCAGAGTTATCGTTTTAGGTCAAAAAAGTCTAATTGGAACTGGGGAAAGAGAGCAAATCAGTTCAGTTGCGGAGAGATTGTGGGAGAGGTGGATGAGGTGACCTGTGATGGGGGTGAGGCCTGGGATGTCCTTGCGATCGGAGAGCTCCATGGTTGACAGATCAATGACCAAGCAAAGGCTCATGTTTGGCTTGTGGAAACCAGGACAAAACAAACCCAGAGTGCAGGAGATGGCCAGCAGGTCAGGCACAGGCAAGGGAAGGGCAGAGCCAGCCAGAAAGACATTCTTGCCATAGAGGGAGTACAGAGAAGGTTCACCAGACTGATTCCTGAGATGGCAGGACTTCCATATGAAGAAAGACTGGATAGATTTGGCTTGTACTCGCTGGAATTTAGGAGATTCAGGGGGGATCTTATAGAGACTTACAAAATTCCTAAGGAGTTGGACAGGCTAGTTGCAGGAAGATTGTTCCCGATGTTGGGGAACTCCAGAACAAGGGGTCACAGTTTAAGGATAAGGGGGAAGTCTTATGGTGGTGGTGCAGGCTCGAAGGGCCGAATGGCCTACTCCTGCACCTATTTTCTATGATTCTATGATTCTATGATTTCTGATGGATAAACAGCTGCAGGCCTGCCGTAAGAAGCATGCCCAGAAGGAAGATTCCTTGAATGCTGCTGCTCAAGCTTATGCCGGGCTTTGCTGTATCTGTGCGGGAGGGTGCAAACAGTGCAGAGTGGGATGGAGAATTAAACTGGTAAATAACACGGAGCAATCAGCCAACCTGCTTCTGGACTTTCCAATGTAGAGGTGATCACATAGTGAGCGTTATCACCGCAGAACTATCCATTTAAACCAGCATCTGCGGCTCCACTCTACACGTTATGTCGGCTCCATTGCGAAATCTCCTCATGGTATGCCTACTTTAAGTTCATAAGGAATAGAAGTAGAATTAGGCTATTTGGCACATCAAGTCTACTCCACCATTCAATCATGGCGGATGTATCTCTCCCTCCTAAACCCATTCTCCTGCCTTCTCCCCATAACATCTGACACCTTGAAGAACCTTGAACACCTTGAAGTTCTCCTCCCCTCTCCAGGGTTGCCAACTTTCTCACTCCCAAATAAGGGACAAAAGGTCCAACTAAGGGACAAATTCTCGACGGCAATTCGTTGACCGACTTGGCCATGGCTGGGTGAATGATTAGTTGGCCCGGGTGCGGGACTGCACACAAAGCCCAGCCGGCGGGCCAGCTGAGGAATTTTGGCCCAGTTGTCCAACTCATGAACCGATGATCGGCCATGAGAAGGAGGGTGTTGGCGGTAAGCGAAGGTCCGAAGGCCGGACAGCTGGCCGGGCTGCCGACCGACGGGGCCACGGGCGAGGCGCTGCTGCTGCACTCCATGGGCTGCACTACGTCGGGACGGGTGAGGCGGGGCCGGACGCGACATTCTGACCCGACAGTCCCCTCGACCCGAGTAGTAGCAGTCAAATATGGGACCAGGCCGGTCCCGTATGGGACAAACCAATTTAGCCCAATTTACGGGATGTCCCGGCTAATACGGTACAGTTGGCAACCTTACCACTCTCTGACGAGTGTGCTGCAACACTCTCTCTTGGTGAAGTACCGTCTATACCCTTTCTCCTCTAACTCTGAGTTTGAAGAAGGATCTTGAGCCAAAACCTCACCGATTCCTTTTCTCCAGGGATGCTGCGTGACCAATGAGTTACTCCAGCCTTTTGTGTCTGAACAATTTCTCACAAGGGCATCCCAGGCCTTAACCCCATCGCAGGTTACCTCAGCCACTCCTCACACAATCTCTCTGCAACTTAAACGGAACTTATTTTCTCTTTCCCCAGTTCTGGTGAGAGACCTTGGATCTGAAATGTTGACTCTATTTCTCCTTCCACAGCTGCTGCCTGTCCTGCTGAATGTTTTGAATGAAACTCTACCAGCCTACATCCTGACCTGACCCACCACCGCCGTGCTCAGTAGGGTTGCCAACTGCCTCGTATTAGCCGGGACATCCCGTATATTGGGCCCAATTTGTTTGTCCCATACGAGACCGGCCTTGTCCCGTATTTAACTGCTACTGCTCGGGTCGAGGGGCCTGTCGGGTCAGAGCGCCGTGTCCGACCCCGCCTCCTCCGTCCCGACGTAGTGCAGCACATGGAGTGCAGCAGCAGCGCCTCGCCCATGGTCGGCAGCCCGGCCAGCTGTCCGACCTTCGGACCTTCGCTTACTGCAGACACCACCACCCCCCCTCCTTCTCATGGCCGATCATCGGTTCATGAGTTGGATGGGGTGCCGGACTTTGCTCACGACGTCATGCGACCCGGGCCAAAACTCCTCAGATGGACCAGCGGCTGGGCTTTGTGTGCCGTCCAGCACCCAGGCCAACTCATCATTCACCCAGACACAGTCACGTCGCCAACGATTTGCCGTTGGGAATTTGACCCTTATTTGGGTGTGAGAAAGTTGTCAACCCTGGTGCTCAGTGCTCTCCCTTCCCATACCTGGTTCCCTGCTGCATGGCTCTGTGGCTCCAACTTATAATCATTTTTAAACCGAATGCAGTACCCCAGATTGACGGTGCAAGTTAATCCCTGCATCTCTTGGTCCCTTGGATTTAAGATTTCCAGAATCCACTGATTTTTATTTTGGACAATCAAAGGTTTAATTCAGTTGGACCAAGGACTGCTAATAAAACACAAGGCACGAGTTGCAGGTGCCTGTGAGCCTGCATGATGGCTCTGGGGTGCTGGTTCTACCAGGAGAGGGAGAGCAGTGTGCGTCTGAGGGACATGTGTAGCTTTGTGCCACCAGCTGCTGCCCCTGGATGATACAGCAATGCAGCCACCTCAGCACTCCAGCAACCCCGCCTTAATCCTGACTTCAGATGCTGTCTGTGTGGAGTTTGCACGCTCTCCTGTGAATGCCCAAGTTTCCTCCAGCTGCTTCAGTTTCCAGAGGTGTGCTGGTAGGTCGATTGGCTGCTGTCAATTCACCCTCATGTGGGCAAATGGTAAAGGAATCAAATGGAGAACAGATGGGCATATAAGAGAGTTCACAAGTTCATAAGGGATAGGAGCAGAATTAGGCCATTCTGTCCAGCACGTCCACTCCACCATTCAATCATGGCTGATCTATCTTTCCCTCTTAACCCATTCTCCTGCCTTCTCCCCGTAACCCCTGACATCCGTACTAATCAAGAATTTTTTAGGCTGAGATAGATAATCTCAGCCTAAAAAATATCCATTGACTTGGCCTCCACAGCCTTCTTTGGCAAGGAATTCCACAGATTCACCACCCTCTGACTAAAGAATTGCCTCCTCATCTGCTTCCTAAAGGAACATCCTTTAATTCTGAGGCTACGACCTCTAGTCGTAGACTCTCCTACTAGTGGAAACATCCTCCCCACATGCACTCTAACCAGGCCTATTACTATTTTGGGAAGCTTCAATGAGGTCTCCCCTCATCCTTCCAGACTCCAGCGAGTAGAGGTAGAGAAAAAAGGTCACAGGGGTGTAAGGGAATAAGGAGCGGGGGGGGGGGGGGGGGGGGGGGACAGGGACTGATGGGAGGGTTCTGGTGTGGGCCAGCATGAACCGATGGTTGAATGGCCTCCACCCGTGACTGTCTGTTGTGAAGCTTGGCAGCCAGGCATGGAACTCAGCAGAGAGTCACTCGGTCCCAGGGAGAAGGCACTAGCTCCACACAGACACGTCCACTGCAGGTGTAGTGGGGTCAGGCGGAGACGCTTGGCACTCGCTCTGTGGTGATGTGCCAGGACATGACAGACCAGGGTCCCGCTGGGAGTCTGATTTAGCACGGCCGTGTTTTGGAAAGAAGCAAGGGGTGGAGACCGTTGTCCTGGACTCAGTAGATGTACGGGTGTCATCTTTCCTCTAACAGTGTGCACTCGTAGATCCTCTACTCTACAACACTCCTGCCATTCACTGTGAAGGTCCTGCCCTGGCTTGACTTGTCAAAATGCAACACCTCGCACTTATCTGCATCCACCAGCAGCGCCACCCTTTGTATTTACACATACAGTATTATTGACTAGATAGCACACAAAACTAAATGTTCCTCTGTACCACAGTACATGTGACAATTATAAACCAATGCCAATTCCAAAAAATCATTAGTGTAATAAATGTCAAGTTTGCAGACGGATTAGTATTCATCATCGATGAGGCATTTTGTGAATGCTGAAGAACATGTCGCGTTCCAATGACGAGACAAAACAAAGCTCTCCCACAAGTTAACACGCAAAGTGCAGGAGTAACTATGCAGGACAGGCAGCAGCTCTGGAGGACATGGAAGGTCAGGATAGACACAGAATGCTGGAGTAACTCAGCGGGACAGCCAGCATCTCTGGAGAGAAGGAATGGGTGGCTTTTCGGGTCGAGACTTTTCAGACTGAAGAAGGGTCTTGACCCGAAACGTCACCCATTCCTTCTCTACAGAGATGCTGCCTGTCCCGCTGAATTACTCCAGCATTTTTGTGTCAATCTTCGATTTAGGACCCTTGTTCAGCCTGCAGACTATCAGCACTCTCTTGTGTTTCTCTTTCAAGATGACAGGCTGAGCTGCGACCCCCCCCACTGAGAGCGTGGAAATAGAAAAGGGAAACTCCAAATCCAAGAACCTCATCTTCACTGGTGATTCAGTCAATAATTAGCAAAGGTTGAGTGAGCAGCTGAAATTCCATTCCACATGGCTGATAAGCTTGAGTAATATCCTGCTGGTGACCTGGATAGTGTCTGCAAAGTGCTTTTCAGAATATTGGGAAAGCTGTCTGGAGTGTTGATGTGCACATGGGATGTGTTCCCAGCAGCAAGGGCCAGTGGGATCAGTGCTATGAGAGGTTTGAAGAAGGTCATAAGGAATAGGAGTAGAATTAGGCCATTCAGCCCATCGACTCTACTCCGCCATTCAATCATGGCCGATCTATCTCTCCCTCGTAACCCCATTCTCTTGCCTTCTCTCAATAATCTCTGACACATGTACTCATCAAGAGCCCATCTATCTTTGTCTTAAAAATATCCACTGAGCCGGCCTCCGCAGCCTTCTGTGACAAAGAATTGCACGGATTTACCACCCTCCGACTGAAGAAATGTCTCCTCATCTCCTTCCTAAAAGAACGTCCTTTAATTCTGAGGCTATGACCTCTAGCCCTAGACTCTCCCACTAATGGAAACATCCCCTCCACATCCACTCTATCCAAGCCTTTCACTATTCAGGCCCGACCGGAAACATCAGCTATTCATGCCCTCCAGGGATGCTTCCTGAACCAGAGTTACTCCAGCACTTTGTGGGTTTTTTTCTATGAGGGGTTTAGTTTAATGCAGAAACAGGCCCTTCGGCCCACCAACTCCGAGCCGACCCGCGATGCCCGCACACCAACACTATCCTTCACACACTAGGGCAATGTACAATTTTACCAAGCCAATTAATCTCCAAACCTGGACGTCTTTGGAGTGTGGGAGGAAACTAGGTCAGTATGGGAATGGGAGGGAGAGTTAAAGCGTTTAACAACCGGGAGGT
The DNA here is from genome assembly GCA_035221665.1 of Okamejei kenojei. Taxonomy (NCBI): domain Eukaryota; kingdom Metazoa; phylum Chordata; class Chondrichthyes; order Rajiformes; family Rajidae; genus Okamejei; species Okamejei kenojei. The sequence goes on from CM069155.1 coordinate 26,213,724, forward strand.
CACGTAGGTCTTGGCGGACTGAGTGGAGGTGTTCAGCAAAACTATTGCCGAGCCGCAGAGACAGTTACTCCCTGGTTAACTCACCCCTTCCCACCCAAATTACCCCCTCCCCAATTACTTTCCCCAGCTACCGTAGGAGATGCAACACCTGTCCCTCTACCTCCCCCCTCGACTCAGTCAAAGGATCCCAACAGTCCTTTCAGGCGAGGCAGAGGTTCACCAGCACCTCCCCCAACCTCATCTACTGTATCCGATGTTCCATGTATGGACTCCTGTATATCGGAAAGACCAAGCGCCGGCTCTGCGATCGTTCTGCCGAACACCTCCACTCAGTCCACCTAGACCTACGTGATCTCCCGGTTCCTATTCACTTTAACCCCTCCCATTCCCACACTGACCTTTCCGTTCTGGGCCTTCTCCATTGTCAGAGTGAGGCCAAATGCAAATTGGAGGAACAACACCTCATATTTCACTTGGGCAGCTCACACCCCAGCAGTATGAATATAGACTTCTCTAACTTCAAGTAACCCTTGCTATCCCCTCTCTCTCCTTCCTAGTTCCCTGACTCGGTTCACTCTCCTGATAAAATTGTACTGATTGTTGCCTCATTGTCACCTTCCCCTCTGCTAACACTGTACCATTCTACATTTTCTTTGGTCATCTGCCGTTTTCACACCCTACCCTTCCATATCTCGATGTTTCCCTCTCCCCTGACTCTCAATCTGAAGAATGGTCTCGCCCCGAAAGGTCATCCATGCCTTCCCTCCAGAGGTGCTGCCTGTCCCGCTGAGCTACTCCAGCGTTTTGTGTCCATCTTCGGTGTAACCCAGCATCTGCAGTTCCTTCCAACACATACACCCCAAATCCCCAATCCCCACTGCCTAGGACAGGGGCAGCAGCACATTGGAACACACCACCTGCAGGTTCCAACCCCCAAGTCGTGTCCCATCCTGACTTGCAAACGTATATCCTGTCACTGGGTCCAAGTCCAGGAATTCCTGCCTCAGAATGGGATCGATCTCCTTCATCCCAGAATGTCGGCGGAGGTGAAGCAGGTAGACAAATGCTACCTTCTCCAGGGCAATGAATGCTAGACCAGAAGGAATGAACTAACACAACAGAAAAAGGAGCTCAGTGGTTGTCCAGCGTTGTTACGGCTCCAACAAAGCTCTTTAACCCAGATTTGAACAACTCTGAAGTAACAGCCGTGGATCTGGCGGCCAAGTTTCTGCCTCACCCGGACCCAGGTTGAACAGATTCTGACTTGTGAAAGGGAAACCTAAGTCTCCAGCTGCGTGAGGGGACAGGATCAGATTCTACAGAAACGCCAGCTTTAGTCCGAATGCACAAACCCTAAAACATGATGCTTCTGGTAATCTGTACATTGATTATTAAAGGGGATTCAGTCTCAGCATGCCTCATCCACACGGTAGAAATGTTTATATGTTGAGCGCATTTCACTTACAAAGGGCTCATTTGTTTTCACACCGGATAAAACTCGTTGGTGCAGTGCATTGCCAGAGGGCATCTCAGCTGCCTTAACCCCCTCCTTGCTGTCTGTTAACACCGTCATCCCTCCAAACGTTACCAAACTCAGAGAACCCAGTCTGAAGAAGGGTCTTGACGCAGAACATCACCTGTTCCTTTTCTCCAGAGGTGCTGTCTGACCCGCTGCGTTACTCCAGCTTTTTGTGTCTATCTTCAGGGAACTGAATCTCTGCTTATCTCTGTGCAACTGGATCCTCGACTTCCTCAATTTTGATTAGATTAGATTCAACTTTATTGTCATTGCACATAGTACAAGTACAGTACAGAAAAATGCAGTTTGCATCTAACCCGGGTGCAAAGTAGTGAAGTGCTGATTAAAGCAATATATACAAATTAGGATATATTGGTGTATGTACATAGGCATATACATATATACAGATAGTTGTTAAGGTGCAAAAGATTGACATGTGCTATATTCTGGTGAATAAGAGCTTAAATATAAATTATATAAACTATAAATCATTATGATGAGGGGGGGGGGCTAGTGCCAGCTGTGTGTGGGTTCAGCAGGGTAATGGTGCTGGGGAAGAAGCTGTTCCCTAGCCTGCTGGTGCGAGACCTGAGGCCCCTGTACCCCTCCCTGATGGGAGGAGGGCAAACAGTCCATGGTTGGGGTGTGAGGGGTCCTTAATGATTTTGCCAGCTCGTCTCAGACACCGTGTGCGGTGAAGGACAGCCATGGCAGGGAGCGGGGCACCGGTGATGTGTGGGCTGTTTTCACCACCCGTTGCAGAGCCTTCCTGCCAGCTGTGGTGCAGCTGCTGTGCCACACCGTGAAGCAGGTGGTCAGGATGCTTTCTACGGTACAGCGGTAGAGGTTGGACAGGGTCTGAGGGGACGGGTGAGCTTCCTCAAGCCTCCTCAGGAAGCAGAGGCGCTGCTGCGCCTTTTTAATCAGTTTGGCGGTGTTGAGGGACCAGGACAGATCCTCAGAGAGGTGTACCCCGAGGAACTTGAAGTTGGAGACGCGCTCCACCTCAGTCCCGTTTACGTGGACGGGGGTGTGTCTGCCGCCTCTGGTCTTCCGGTAGTCCACAATGATTTCCTTCGTCTTCTGTGTGTTGAGGACAAGGTTGTTGTTGGTACACCAAGCTGCCAGGTGCTGGACCTCCTCCTCCCTGTAGGCTGATTCGCTGTTGTCACTGATCAGTCCTGCCACTGTGGTGTCGTCAGCTAATTCTATGATGGAGTTGGAGCCGTGCATGGCGAAGCAGTCGTGGGTGGAGGGGGAGTAGAGGGCTGAGCATGCAGCCCTGTGGCACGCCGGTGTTCAGTGTCAGAGTGGAGGAGGTGAGGTTGTTAATCCTAACAGACTGGGGTCTGTTAGTGAGGAAATCCAGTGTCCAGTTGCAGAGGGAGGTGTTGATGCCAAGGCCGCTCAGTTTGGTGATCAGACTGGCGGGGATGACAGTGTTAAATGCAGGGCTGAAGGCAATGAATAACAACCTGATGTAGGAGTTGTTGTTGTCCAGGTGGGTCAGGTCAGAGTGAAGATCCGCTGATATGGTATCCTCTGTTGACCTGTTGGGCCGATAGGCAAACTGTTGGGGGTCCAGTGTAGGAGGGAGGCTGGATTTGAGGTGAGCCAGGATCAGTCCCTCGAAGCACTTCGCGATGAAGTAGCGAGTGCCACTGGGCGGATGTCGTTGAGACTCCCTGAAGCTTGTTATAAAAATTAATAGGAATTGGCAACAACACTTCCTCCATTGATAAACATCAACACATGAGCATCTCAAGGCTGTGTGCTCAGTTGTCAGGGCTGCTCAGCTGCCTTAACCCCTTCCTAACTCTCTGTCAACACCATCATCCCTCCAAACTTGTTATAAAACTCAGGGAACTGGATCTCTGCCTATCTCTGTGCAACTGGATCCTCCACTTCCTCAATCAATAAGAATTGGCAACAACACTTCCTTCGAAGCATGAGCACCTCAAGGCTCTGTGCTCCATCCCGTGACGCAGTTTCAACGCTGTCTTTAAACTCACCACTGATACCACCATGATTGGACAAATAAGGGGTAATGATCATGGAGCTGATTGTTGGCTTCAGAAGAGCAAAAACAGGATCCAGAAACCCGTCTTCATCGACGAGTTGGCAGTGGAGAGAGTCAACTAGTTTAGGTTTCCTGGCTGTGCATGTCTCTGAAGATCTGCCCTTGGCCCAGCACATTGATGCATTCATTAATAAAGCCTATCAATGCCTCTACTTCCTTGGAAAATTAAATATTTCTGGTTTTAGTCCCTTCTGTAGACAATTGTGCAGGTGGGGTGGGGGGTGGGGGTAGGAAGAGGAACGCTGGAAGAGAGGAGATGCAGTGGTAGGTAATATGTGGATGCAGGTGAATGGGGAGGGGGGTTGATATGCCGGTGGTGGGATCAAAGGACAGAGAGGGGCATTGCCCTGTTCCTACCTGAGGTCTCTCAGGCACTCAGTCTGGCCTTAACTGACAGATTATCCCAATAGCCGGTTGCTTTTTGTGGAAATGCCTGACTGGTAAAAAATGGTCTTAGAGACACATTAGGATCCTTTTGCGCTATGGGCCTGAAGTCTGAAATGAGTTTTCTGCCTTACCCACAAAACTCCGATTTGTGGATAACAGCAGTTTAGCCACGTTTAGCAGTTAAACAGCAGTTTAGCCAGGTCAGATTAGGAGGCATAGCTTGCTAGTGATAAGAATAATCACTATTTATGCAGCACAAAAAAATACTTTTATTGTGGAGGTGTTGTCAGGCAGGGGGATCAGTACAGGTCAATATGCAGGCTAGTAAAGTGGATAGGTATATGGACGGGAAGGGAATGGAGGGGTATGGTCTGAGTGCAGGTAGATGGGACTAGGGGAAAACAAATGGTCGGCACGGACTGGAAGGGCCGAGAAGGCCTGTTTCCGTGCTGTAATCGTTATATGGTTATATTATATGGTTATGGTGGGTGAACAGATTGGGGGAAAGTTAGGATATGATCATCTCTAGCCTTTTGCACACCAAGAAATAAAAACCTAGCCTGCCCAATCTCTCCTTGTAGCAAAGCCCTCGAGTCCTAGCAACATTCTCGTAAAACTCTTCAACACTATTTTCAGCTTAATGGCTTCCTGCAGTTGGACTGCTGGACCGCGGGAGAAGAACAAAGGGAAGAGATAAGACTTTGCCTTCCATCATAGTGAGGAGGTGTTGGAGATTCACTGTGATGGATGTTTATGTAAACTGTGTTAAGTGTGGGTCTTGGGTTGTTTTGTAATGTAAGACTGCAGAAAATGCAACTTCATTCAAACCAAGCTGTTTGAATGACAATAAAAGGCATTCTATTCTATTGCATTCTATTCTATAATGCGGTGACCAAAACTGAACACAATCCTCTAGGTGTTGCCCCACCAATGCCTTGTACAACGGTGGCATCATTTTCCAACTTCTAAGCTCAGTTCGTTGTCTAATGAAGGGCAGAATGCCAAATACCTTCTTCACCACCCACGATCAGGGAACTATGTACCTGCACTCCTAGAACCCTCTGCTCTACAACACTACCCAGGGCCCTGCCACTCACTGTGAAGATGCTGTCCAGGTTTGACTTTTCAAAATGCAACAGTTTATATCAACTATTTGGGTTAGAATGTACAAGGCATGATTAATAAGTTTGCAGACGACACAAAAGTGTGTGGCATCGTAGATGGCAAAGATGGTTGTCAAAAATTGCAGCAGGATCTTGATCAGTTGGGCAGGTAAGGGTGAGGGATGGCTAATGGAGTTTAATGCAGAGGAGTTGCATTTTAAGACGTCAAACCAGGGCAGGACCTTCACAGTGAATGGCAGGGCTCTGCGGAGTGTTCTTGAGTAGAGAGATCTAGGAGTGCACACTGTTATAGGAAAGATGTTGTTAAGCTGGAAGGGATAAAGAGAAGATGTACGAGAATGTTGCCAGGACTCGAGCACCCGAGCTATAGGTGTGATTGAGCAGGCTAGGGCTTTACTCCTTGGAGCGCGGGATGATAAGGGGCGATCTTATAGAAGTATATAGGATCAACAGGGGACAGATAGAGTAGATGAACAGTTGTTTACCCAGAGTAGGGGAATCAAGAACCAAACATTGGTTTAAGGTTATGCAAGATCATGGAAGCAAAGGAATTGAGACATAGGAATTGTGATATTTTCACATGAATTACCAGAGACGAGGCTTTGGGGATTGTGGTGGAAAGATCCCTAGGGCCTGACCATTGTGCAAAGCTAGGGGGGAAGTTGCAGAGATATTTGCATAATTTTGAGCCACACGTGAAGTTTCAGAAGACTGGAGGGTTGCTAATGTTGTGCCATTGTTAAGAGGCAGCTAGGACAACCCAATGGTCTATCAGCCAGTGAGCCTAACGCCAGGGGTAGGAGAGTTGTTGCAATGGATTCTTAAAAACAGGATCCACTATAATTCACGCTGCCTCAGGAAAGCAGCCAATATAATCTGGAACTCTCCTCTCCAGTCGGGTAAAAGGTACAAAAGCTTGAAAACACAAACCACCAGTTTCAGGAACATCTTCTTCCCTGCTGTTATCACTGCTGAATGGTCTCCCATTATGGATGTGGTCCTGATCTCCCAACCTACCACATTGTGTATCTTGCATTTTTTCTCTGTAACGTTATATTGCTATAACACTGTATTTTTCACTTTAGTATTATTCTCTTTGCACTACCAGTTGTAGATTTGATTATGCTCATGTATAATATGATGCGACTGGATAACACACATACAAAGCTTTTCATGTATCTCAGTACATCTGACAATAAACCAATACCACCTCCTCTTCCGACATCTCCCTCAGCCCTCGGGCTCCTCCTCCTCCTTTTTCCTTTCTTCCCCCCGCCTCACCCCATCAGTCTGAAGAAGGGTTTCGGCCCGAAACGTTGCCTATCTCCTTCGCTCCATAGATGCTGCTGCACCCGCTGAGTTTCTCCAGCATTTTGTGTACCACCAATACCACCTCCTCCACTTTAGTTTCTGAGGGGCCCTATTCTCTCTCATTACCCTTTTTCCATTGATATACATACAAAATCTCTTTGAATTTGCCTTATCTATTAGAACTTTGGTTATTGGTTCCAAAGTGCTCACCCACTATCAGCTCAGTCACTTGTCGGGCCCAGTGCCCCAGCTTTGCCTGTTCCCTTGTAGGGTCATCTACTTATTGCTGAGGAAGCTTACTGAACACACTTGACAAATTCCACACCATCGAAACACCTTGGCACTAAGGCAGTCCCAGTCTAGCTCAGTTTTTAGTTTAGTTTAGAGATACAGCCCAGAATCAGGCCCTTCGGTCCAGCGAGTCCCCACTGACCAGCGATCCCTGCACCTTAACACTATCTACATACACCAAGCACAATTTACATTTATACCAAGCAACTTAACCTACAAACCTGTGACTTTGGAGTGTGGGAGCAAACCGAGGATCTCGGAGAAAACCCATGCAGGTCACGGACAAGCACATGTAGTCAGGATCGAACCCTTGACCCGGGGCTCTGACACTGTAAGACAGCAACTCTACCGCTGCGCCATCGTCCCGCACTCGATATCAGGAAAGTTTAAATTCTCCACTATACCAACTTTATTAAGTCTTACAGCTGCATCAACTCTCCCAGTCTCTCCAATTCCCATTGACTACTTGGGGACCTATTGTGTAATCCCAATGATCATCTACTTTTTATTGCTGAAGGCAAAGGTGCCAAGAGAGTTCATAAGAGGAGCAACATCAGTGAGCGGGCAGCTCCGGGAGAGGAAATGGGAGAATAAAAACTAGTCAGTAAAAAGCAATTACACTAGTAACTATTTAAACATGGAGAGGATTCACAGAAAGCTGCAAAATACCGAGAAACTACACAAATTCTCTCAAAAAACCTGGCCAAGGCACTTTGGCTCTGCATCAGGTCAGAGAACTTGCCTCCTTGAGCCTTTGCCTGGATCATTCCCCCAGCCCAGTGTTTTTCACTATAATAGTTTTTTCTTTTTGGAACTTTTCTTTCTAACAGTTTTCCCTGGTACCTGAAATCCACAATCAACTCTTCCATGGAAGTCAGTTCATGCCCTTGAAGGAAATAGTTGGAAATAATTTTGGCCATTTATCCTTTTCTGAATGAAAAACCAAATTTACTGGATCAGTAAGGGAACAGTCTTTGCTAATCAAAGCAAAGATCACCAAATAGCCCATTTGCTTTGGTGATCTAGAGGAGTCTGTAACAGCATCTTGACGGAGCAAATGGGGAAATAGGCAACAGTTCCACTGCGGTGTCAACACACAAGTGGAATAGCTTGTATGTTTGAATGCTGGAGGAACGACAACACTCCATGGCTTCCTCTCGCAATGGGCGTAACGTCCAACCGGTTAGTCCGAAGACACTAAATGCTGAAGCAACTCGCGGGACAGGCAGCATCTCTGGATAGAAGGAATGGGTGAGGTTTCGGGTTGAGACCTTTCTTCACTGAGCCGGGGGAGAAGGAGACACAGAGATATGGACGGGTAAGGTGTGAGGATCAAGGAAATTGTAAAATAGTTAGCATGGGGAAAGTGACAACTAAGCAAACAAAGATAAAATGTCGCCAGGAGGACTGTCAGACTGGTCGGAGAACGAAGATGGGGGAGTGATGGATAGAGAGAGAAAGCAGGTGTTACTTGAAGTTAGTGAAGTCCACATTCATACCGCTGGTTCTGCAACATTCTCTCTCGCTGCTCCCCTTCTGTGATTCCTTCCTATACACTCCAAAAACACTGATGGATGAACATGCAATACATCAGCACACAGGTTGGGCCACTTAGCAACAAAGTTACTCTGATCAGGATAAGTTACTCCAATCAGCCAGAGAGGGGAAGAGAGGTGGGAAGGAGAAGGGGAAATCTAATTTCCCCCATCCTCTACAGTGTCATTGATTATTGATCCTGGGAACCCCTCACAGAGAGCTAAACATTAATTACACCCTCGCAAAGTGTCAGGGCAGCATCTCCCTTCCCAACTGAACTCTCCACAGACTCTCCACATAGCAGAAGTATTGCTATTAGACTTCCCTATCACACAGCTAACTGGACAATCCCAAGTCCAGAGGCATCTCTAACCCAAGAAAGAAATGTTCCTGACAAGGATGAACAGGGAAAGTTGAAAGAGTACATAACCTTAAAAGCAGTCAGGATTACAAGTATACAAATCCTTAATTTGGCAGCTCAGTGCTTTGGAATGGTCGATGTATTCTTTTGAGCCCCATACTACTACTCAAAATGTGTTTTTATTTCAAAATAACCATCATAGACAGGCTAGGTTCAAACATAAAAGAAGCGAACAACCGCTCCATTGTGTGCAGTTTTGGTCTCCCAATTTGAGGAAGGACATTCTTGCTATTGAGGGAGTGCAGCGTAGGTTCACAAGGTTAATTCCCGGGATGGCAGAACTGTCATATGTTGAAAGAATGCAGCGACTGGGCTTGTATACACTGGAATTTAGAAGGATGAGAGGATATCTTATTGAAACATAAGATTATTAAGGGATTGGATATGCTAGAGGCAGAAAACATGTTCACGATGTTGGGAGAGTCCAGAATCAGGGGACTCAGTTTAAGAATAAGGGGAAGGCCATTTAGAATGGAGATAGGGAAAAACCTTTTCACCCAGAGAGTTGTGAATCTGTGGAATTCTCTGCCTCAGAAGGCAGTGGAGGCCAATTCTCTGGATGCTTTCAAGAGAGTTAGATAGTGCTCTTAAAGATAGCGGAGTCAAGGGATATGGGGAGAAGGCAGGAACGGGGTACTGATTGTGGATGATCAGCCATGATCACAGTGAATGCCAGTGCTGGCTCGAAGGGCCGAATGGCCTACTCCTACACATATTGTCTATTGTTTATAATTTAGGAAGGAAATCCCCATTCCCTGGGGAGGGAAAAAGAGACGCACATATTATATCGAGATCTATTATATAGAGTCAAAGAGTCCTGCAGCAAGGAAACAGGCCCTTCGGCCCAATTCGTCTATGCCAACCAAGATGCCCCATCTAAGCTAGTCACACACTTGATCCATATCCCTCTAAACTTCCAAGAAATAAAGAACTGCACATGCTGGTTTACAGAAATAAACAAAATCCTGGGGGTAACACAGCGGAACAGGTAGCATCTCTGGAGAACACGGATGGGTGATGTTTTGGATTGGGACTCTTCTTTAGACTGATTGAGATAGTGTGAGAAAATAAAAATTGAAAAGGTAGAGGCAAAGCCACTGATAAGATGTGTAGATGTGATAAGATCCCACATAAGAGATTAGTATACAAACTTAAAGCATACGGTATTAGGGGTTCAGTATTGATGTGGATAGAGAACTGGCTGGCAAACAGGAAGCAAAGAGTAGGAGTAAATGGGTCCTTTTCACAATGGCAGGCAGTGACTAGTGGGGTACCGCAGGGCTCAGTGCTGGGACCCCAGCTATTTACAATATATATTAATGATCTGGATGAGGGAATTGAAGGCAATATCTCCAAGTTTGCGGATGACACTAAGCTGGGGGGCAGTGTTCGCTGTGAGGAGGATGCTAGGAGACTGCAAGGTGACTTGGATAGGCTGGGTGAGTGGGCAAATGTTTGGCAGATGCAGTATAATGTGGATAAATGTGAGGTTATCCACTTTGGTGCAAAAAACAGGAAAGCAGACTATTATTTAAATGGTGGCCGATTAAGAAAAGGGGAGATGCAGCGAGACCTGGGTGTCATGGTACACCAGTCATTGAAAGTAGGCATGCAGGTGCAGCAGGCAGTGAAAAAAGCGAATGGTATGTTAGCTTTCATAGCAAAAGGATTTGAGTACAGGAGCAGGGAGGTTCTACTTCAGTTGTACAGGGTCTTGGTGAGACCACACCTGGAGTATTGCGTACAGTTTTGGTCTCCAAATCTGAGGAAGGACATTATTGCCATAGAGGGAGTGCAGAGAAGGTTCACCAGACTGATTCCTGGGATGTCAGGACTGTCTTATGAAGAAAGACTGGATAGACTCGGTTTATACTCTCTGGAATTTAGGAGAGTGAGAGGGGATCTTATAGAAACTTACAAAATTCTTAAGGGGTTGGACAGGCTAGATGCAGGAAGATTGTTCCCGATGTTGGGGAAGTCCAGGACAAGGGGTCACAGCTTAAGGATAAGGGGGAAATCCTTTAAGGATTTAAGGATGAGAAAGACTTTTTTCACACAGAGAGTGGTGAGTCTCTGGAACTCTCTGCCACAGAGGGTAGTTGAGGCCAGTTCATTGGCTATATTTAAGAGTGAGTTGGATGTGGCCCTTGTGGCTAAGGGGATCAGAGGGTATGGAGAGAAGGCAGGTACGGGATACTGAGTTGGATGATCAGCCATGATCATATTGAATGGCGGTGCAGGCTCGAAGGGCTGAATGGCCTACTCCTGCACCTAATTTCTATGTTTCTATGAAGGGCCAGCAGATGCTGGTTTACACTGAAGACAAAATTCTGACGTAACTCAGCATCTCTGGAGAAAAGGAATAGATGACATTTCTGAGAAAGTGGAGACCCTTCTTCAGATCGAGAGACAGGGAAAAGGGAAATGAGAGATTATAGAAGGTACATGAGACAAATGAATGAAAGATACACGAACAGCAATGATCAAGGAAAGGTGGAACCCACAATGGTCCGTTGTTGGCTGCAGGGTAGATGATAACGAGTCATAGACAGTGAAACTCAACAGGACGACACAGAAACTAGTATGACTACTAGGGTGGTGGGGTGGGTGGGGGGGGGGGGGGGAGGAGAGAAGGGGGAACAAGGGTCATTTGAAGTTAGAGAAATCAATATTCATACTGCTGGGTTGTAAGCTGCCCAAGGCAAATACAAGGTGATGTTCCTCCAATTTGCATTGGGCCTCACTCTGACAATGGAGGAGGCTCAGGACAGAAAGGTCAGTATGGGAATGGGAGGGGGAGTTAGTGTTTGACAACTGGGAGATCGCATGGGCCAAGGCGGCCTGAGCGAAGGTGTTCAGCGAAACGATCGCCCAGGCTGCACTGGGTCTCATCGATATATAGTCCACACTTGGAACAGCAGATACAGTAGATGAGGTTGGAGGAGGTGCACGTGACCGTCTGCCTCACTGAAAAGGACTGTTGGGATCCCTGGACAGAATCGAGGGAGGAGCTATTGGGACAAGTTTCACATCTCCTGCGGTTGCACCTGTCCACCTGGGGAGTGGACAGGTGTTGCATCTCCTGCCTTCCCACCCAAACCACCCCCTCCCCAGGCAACCGCAGAGGACGACAATAAAACACGCTTGACTCTTACTTCCCTCAATGTCCGAAGATACACATGGTCAGGTCTTGGAGATTTATTCACCAACACACTTTAGGACAGTTAGCTCATCCATCTTGGTAATTCAGATATGGTCTGAAACATAGGGGGCAACATCTGGTAGAGCCCACTGCACCAGAAACCACGTTTGATGCTGACCTCAGGTGCTGTCTGTGTGGAGTTTGCACCTATTCTCCATGAGCACATGGGTTTCCTCCTTCATCCCAAAGAGGCGCGAGTTTGTAGGATAGATGGCCTCTGCAAATTGGCTTGAGAGCATTGGGAGTGGATGATAAAGTGCGGCAACATAGAACTAGTGGGAATGGGCAGGATTGATGGTTGGCATGCACCTTGTGGGCTGAGGGGTCTTGCTGTATCTCCAAATCTAAAACACTTATTTTGCTTCCATGATCTTCTCAATAAGTACAGATGAGAAGTACTCGTTTAGCACCTGGCACCTCTCCCATGGCTTAACACAGATGACCATGTTGATCCTTAAGGGGGCCATTTACTCCCTGGTTACCCTTTTGCTATTGATAGAACTTGAGGACTTTTCTTTATCTTTGCCAAAACTATCTCATAGCCTCTTTTTTTCCCTCCCGATTGCCATCCTATATTTCTTATATTCCTCAAGGGATTTCCTAAAACCCAAGATAGACAAAAGATGCTGGAGTAACTCAGCTGGTCAGGCACCATCTCTGGAGTAAAGGAATAAGTGATGTTTTGGGTCGAGACTCTTCTTCATACCAAAACCCAGCCTGGATATGCTTTGTTTGTTTTCTGACTAGAGCCTCATCAACCAGGGTTCCCTGAACCTGCTGGTCTTGCTCTTCACTCTAACACAGGGACATGCTTTTCTCAAACTCTCCCATTCTCACTTGCAAAATGTCTTCCACAGAACCAGAGACAGACTTCAATAAATGTCACAACCAAAAGACACAACCTCTGGCAGTGCAGAGGCTCCCAGTGTTATAACTGAGCACCAGCTGGATGCAAGATAGACACAAAATGCTGGAGTAACTCAGCGGGACAGACATCTCTGGAGAGAAGAGATGGGTGACTTTTCGGGTCAAGACCCTTCTTCAGATCAGCTTAGATGCATATGCTTACAACCTTGGTGGGTTTGAACATCTAAACATCTTACAAGCAAGCATATACACACACCAAGCAAAAGAGAAGAGGGTGACTAGAATGTTACTAGGAATGAAATACTTCAGTTATGTAATCAATATGAAAGGCCTTGGCTGAAAGAAAATTGGACAGAGATCAAGAGTGAGATTTTAATGATGATGATTAGTTCAGCTTGGGGAGGTGGGGGGGGTGTCATGGCAGGGTACCAATTTCTAAAAGAACAAATAGCTGACAAGAGTCATATGTTAACGTAGGAAGGTCAAGTAAACAAACATTTTCACAGCCCTGAGAAGCTGTGTGGAATTGGGTCTAATTGAAAGGCTCTTGTGCAGAGCCAGCAAAGGCATGCTCTGCTGTCACATTGATACGGGGAGCCCCAGGGTCTGTGCTGACCAAGAGCAAATATAGCAACATTTGATGGGATATGCCAAACACACTGACATTCAGCTGGGTTACATCTGAAGACAGCACATGTGTGACGCTGCTTTCAAGAATGAACCACAGTGATGATTGGGACATTTCACAGAAATCCAATTATCACTGTTTATTGCTTTGTCACTGTATCAGAAGAGAGTTTAGGATGATCTCTCACACAGGGAGAGTTAAGAGAGACTTGAGGAACTCAGCAAGTCAGGCTGCATCTGTGGAGGCAATGGACAAACATTTCAGGTCTGGACCTTTGTTCACTTTGTATTTTGCTCAGGATATCAGCATCTGCAGCTTCTTATGTCACCGGAGTTAGTTGTTAAACACCTCTGAGGAAGGGTCTCAATCCAAAACGTCACCCATTCCTTCTACTCAAGAGATGCTGCCCGTCTGGAGTTACTCCAGAATTTTGTGTCTATCTTAGTCTTTGAAGTCCTTTCAACAGCATGAATGTCCTCTCCCCAAATCTCCTCTAGTCAATGGACCAAAGCACTGAGGACTCTGGGACTAATATATAAGCTGAGGAGTGAAACACTTGGGTTGGCCCACGTAGTCTTTATAACAGACCTCAGCATTTGGTGCAGTGTATCTGTGGGCAGTCATGGCTCGAGTCGTCCTACATTAACCAGTGATTGTATACAACTTTCAGTTTGTCACGGGGGGGGAAGATTGCAACCTTCACGTGGTCCGCCCTGTTTCGACTAATGCAATCAACTCGACGTGGGCAAACGGAAGATCAAATAGAACAAGTTGTCCTACAACTTTAGGCTGTGCACGCCACACGCAAGAAGAAGAGGAAGTTTGTCACAATATTAAAACTTTATTTAAAGCCACACTTTGAGGAGGGGAAAAAGAAAAAAAAAAAAAATCACCTAGTTGACATAACAAATTCCTATTCACAATTAGAAGTGAGTTATTAGGTGACCAAGTACAACACTGGTCCTGCTTGCACATCCATGGTCTTCGTGGTCTTGGCTCTATATAGTGCAGAAATCCAGCATATTTAAGGAAATACTCCACTGAAACATGGAAGCAGAATATAAATTACTACAAAAATAACAGCTTTTTCCCCCACTGGAAAAAAACTGGTAATTTATGCAAAACTATTTCAATGGATTAAAAAAAATGAATGAGCAACTAACTACAAGTGGTTGGATTGTGATTATCAGCATTCATCAGATCCGTTTCTTCCTGCAGTGGTTAGTTACAGGTGATGGCCCTGCATTGTTACAACAATGTGGCACCCTTCCCATGCTGTTTAGTTGGGCAACAAGAGGCACTGGACAAGCAAACCTGGCTGGGGTGCAGATTATCGGATGGACCTCCTGTGCCCAATGACAGGTCAGCCGCCTCCAGTTCAGTTTCCAGTACTGCTCTGAACATGTATTTTTGTTTCTCTCGAGCTGCTCACTGCATTTTAACCAGAGGCTGCTTCTGCTGTTCACACACGCCTACTTTCACCAGCATTTGATGGAGGTCATTGAATGATCAGACACGAGGCTAATCCCTTTTTTTTGAGGCCCTCAGATCAAAGGTACGGTAGAAAAAGCAAACCGTGAATTTACGAACGTCAGGCATGTGTAAGGAGCGACACAGATGGCAATGATTTGCTGAAATGCAGTTAAACTCATTATAATCTCCAGTTTGCACTCAGAGCCACAGTGCCCCCCTGCTGGGCCTCAGGAAAGTGGCGGGAAGATCAGCTAGCTAGGCATTGGTGATTTTGCCTCTACTACTGCAGCCTTAAAACCCAATCTTCATTCACAGCTCAAAATGTAGGGGAAATTAAGATATTCCAAGGTCAAAAGGAATAGATGAAAGCAGTTGACAAGAACGAGATTTGTACTGAACCTCTGACTGTGCAAGGTAGTTGCCCTCCAGGTAGTGGCTCACCTGCACCAAGCCGTTGCTCAACATCAGATACCATCAGGTTACTCACTTTAATCAGCGTTCCTGCCAGCAGTTCAACTTCCAGATGCCAGATATGTCCCAGAGAGGAGGGGACAAGGGAAGACACCCGGAGGATGAAAACCAGTCAAGGAGATGAGAACCAAAACCAGACTATTTATGGTGTTTAATGAACAGCAATAGTAATGGCTGAAGGTGAGCTGACTCCACATCAGGAGGCAATTTAGCCAGACACTGTTGCTCATCAACACTAGCTGCATATCCAAATGTCTTTCAATGGATGTGCAATAGGGATGGAATGGAATAGACAGCAAGGCAAGGCAGGCTGGACTGGGAAAGTTACATTAGGGAGCTGGCTTTGTGCATATTCAGTTCCATCATAGATGATCAATGCCCAGAGGGAGGAGAGCACGTGTGACAGCCAGCAAGCTATGTGCCAGCAATGTCCCCTGGTAAGGGTACTCCTCGATTCCTGTTCACCTCTTAGCCCGGCTCTCCCGATGCCAGACGTGCTGAATACCACCCGCATTTTTGTTTTACAACTGTGTCCATCGACTGCTAGTCAAAGGAGGAGCAAATAGTTCATCTCCAGTTGGATCCTGTTTCATGTGCTTGCAACCAGGGCCCTTGCACCTCAAGCAAGGTGAACCTGTGGAATCCTTTTTCTTTCATTGACCCCCTTCCCAAATGTCATTTTATAGCATTCACTCAGTCATATTAACCCCACCTCTCCGCCCACCCCCCCCAAAACTAAAATTACCAGACCTGTTGGGTGCTACGTGTACCCTAGTCTTAGTCTTCCTTTTAAATGCTCAGAAAATCAAAACCATTTAAAAGAATTGAAAAATAACAGAGCGAGTAGCAATTAACAATGTTCAGTTGTTGAATTCTGGCTGCACATTATTGGAGTAAAGTGAAAGTTCAATGGGATGCCAGGGCTGTATTAATCACTTTGTTACTCACCATTTATGATGTCCTAACAATGACTAAATCAATACTTGCCCACAAACAACAGGATAACTCACCGAGTGAAACCTCAACGGGTGAAAGTACTGCTAGGATATTGAAGTCCCTCCTTGTTAGATTGGATCAATTGGGAACAGTCACAAAACTGGACTTTTTCCAATCATACCGTTTGAGCAGATTTTAAATGCTTTAACCAGAGCTGAATGCCCCTAAATGCCTATGACCATACAAAGTCCCAGTAGGATTTTAATGTGGAAGGTTTGCCAGCGCCTTGCATACTTCAAACTCCTCACGAAGAGTCAGGGGGTTTCCGCAGTTCTAGGAGTGAAGTGCCAAATTACAGTGACTGGTTCTAGAGTTACACCATTTATCTAGCCTGGTGGAGAATAGGGCACAGTGGGTCCACAGATCAATTCAAGTAGCTCGGTAGAAAATCCAATACATTTTGTACAGCAGCAAGTTAAAGTAAATTATTTTTAAAAACATGTTAAGACTACAAAGCATCTTTTCCATTTATAATCATCTATGAAGGGAATTTTCAAAGTTTTACTAACACTATTTATAACAAGTTGGCTCTCCTTGCAAAAATAAAACCTAGGTACCAGAATTCATGAGATGCATGTCTGGGAATGGAACAATTCACAGATCACAGTGCACAGAGGAAATTTCATAGTGATTTAAAAAAATCTTTTAAAAATTCTCTAAAAAAAGTGCTAATTTTGTTTTGACCCAGAAGGAACATGTGGGCAAATCATTTCTTCAGCACTGCTATTCAGCTTGCACAGGCAAGTGATTTCTCTAAAGTTCATTGACATTTCTAAACCCCATCCCCCCCACCCCCGCCCACCAATTTAAGGAAGAACCGCAAAGCCAGAGATCATCATGGCCTCTCATTGCTATGGCACTGGGCAAGATGGCCGCCTCTCCAGGAAGAAGGCAGATAGCCTCATCTGTGTCTTCAGGAATGTAAGGGCAGTTCACAAATATAACACATATTTCATAACCTCCCTCCCTCCTTAGGCAGGCTTAAGAGTTCACAGCGAGGTTCCAGAATGTTCCGCAGACCTTCAGAGGAAGTAGTCAGCAACTGTCTTTTTGGCCGATACGCCTCGTGACTCTTGAGGAGCAGCTTCGAAAATGGTGAACTCTTTCTCCAAATGCTCATCCAATTCAAGTATTGCGGCAACATTTCCACACCTGAAGGAACAGGGATACAGTCAGATAAGATTAAAAAAGATGGGAGTGTACAATCAGACTCCGATGAATTGAATACGAACAAATGTTTAACATTTCGGTTAGCGTATCAGCAAAATGAAGTTTAACACACAACGGTCATAAAATGCACATTTGCCCACCCATCAAATTTAAATTACAGTTGATGAATACGTCTACTAATTTCGCTGAACAATGTCCTTTCACCTCTGGGAATTGGCGTTCGATTACTTTCTCCTTGCGACTCTGCGGGTTTCGTCACCCATTTTAAAGACATGTTGCGAGGTTAATTGGCTATTGTAACATACATTACAGGTCAATTTAATGACGAGAATCAAGGGGGAATTTTATGAGTAGAATTAGATAGTGAGACTGATGGGATTGTTCCGAGTGGTCACCTGTGTGCCATGATATCAGATCCACGCCAAGTCCCCACACCGAAATCCTGTCCTCCAAGTCTCTTGCCAGCCACTCAGGGCAATTTAGAGTGGCTAAATAAATGAGCAAGTCGCAGACCTTTGGGATGTGGGTGGGAACCGAAGCACGTGAAGGAAACCTACGCCAGTCAGAGGGAGCACATGCAAACTCCACACAGCAAACAATCTACTGAGTCATGATCGAACCTTGGTCCCTAGAACTAAGGCAGCAGCGTCTTGTCTACATTAAACTGTGTTCTGACAAAGGAACAGATTGGCGCCAGCCATAGGCTCCATTCTCAGTAAACTTTTACCTGTAGCAATAGTTGGGTGCTGACCACACGGTTAGGACAGTTTCATTGAAATGCCACTTGTAACCCTCCATCACCAGCTGGTGGGCACGACAGATAAGATCGATGCTATTCGCAGCACTGAAGTGAGCAACAACGTCGCTGCCAAATAGATAGCCAGCTCCACGGGGGCTGATGCCCCAACCAGTCGTGTCTGGGAAACAAAATGACAGCTTTCAACGTCAGGATTTTACACCAAAGGCCAAGCCCAGTGACCATCACCATTTCAGTCATGAGCCAATTGTTGGATGTAGCTGGGTGTGGAGGAAGTTCACATGGCGAATAAGCCACATTACACGGCTTACTTCCATGCAATAACAAATGATGAGAGTGCTGACACGACACGACAAGTTTGTAGTGTCCAGAGCAGAAAAGATGCTACTAGAAAACCAAGTGATACTTTGAGATGCTGGAAAACTACATCCAAGGAGGAAGCAGAAAATTAGCAGTGGAAAACTAAGGGATTTAGTGCACTAACTAAACGAGAGAGGAATTCAGATGTCAGTTCTTCCTCTGCAGACGGCAGAAACATTACAGTGCGATCAATACAAGTAATACATTTCCATAATGTGGCAGGGAGAGAGAATATGCAACATCTGTGTGCAGACTACAGATACTATACTATTTAACAGCATTCAAAAGAAACTTGGACAGCTACATGGATAGGAAAACGTTCAGAGGGTTATGGGCCATGCCCAACCAAATGTAACTAGCTTCGAAGGGGCATGGACGAGTTGGGAGAAGGGCCTGTTTCCATGCTAATAAGAATAAAGAGCTCCAAATCGATAATTAAATCTTCAGAATAACCATTCCTATACCTGTGGGGTTGCCATGGAAATTTTGTCACATCTGCAAAAACCAATTCCAAGTGATTCTTGCTCGGAGGTGGTGAACTCATAGACAAATCAGCTTGGGTTCGTAAACAACAGCTCCCGCCAAAAAGCAAACTGCAGTCTTTGGAAAAAACCGTTCTAATTCAATATTAGTATTGTCACATTTATTATTGTCATGTGTACTGAGAGACAGTAAAAACTGTTGTATGCACTGTCCAAATAAATCATACGCAAGTACAACAGATATTGCCAAAAGAGAAAGGGAAAAGTGCAGAGTATCGTGCAATATCGACACTTGACAACCAACTAAGAATTTGCTGCACAAGTCTTTAACTTTGATTCATCAACCATTTTCTCACATATTTATCCTAAGACTCACCTTCAGGATCTGACCACAGCAAATCACACATGGGGCCATCGTGGGGCACTTCCTGCTTCCGGTCTATTGTCCTAATCTGGTCCAGAGTCTGCACAGAAGGAGACAGGCCTCCATGCACACAGAAGATCTATAGGGGAAGAGCATGGAAGAAAGTATGTTTTTTAGCAAAGACAAACCAAGGATTTGCAACCACCAAATTGATCCAAGTTTCTCTCTAGTTACACCATACTTCATTCAAGACTCAAGGACAAGTCACACGAACACATACTGGCCTTTCCCCCCCAATTTGGCAACAGATTCATTCTTCTCAGTGGGAGACAGGAAGAGGTGAAGGGAGATTTACTCGGGGCAGAAAGAGCCAGGAAATCCCATTGCATTCAAATTTGGATTGAATTGCACCAGTTGATTTTATTGGGAGCACATTGTGAAAGAACAAGGTGGGAGAAGGAAATTCCTGCTTCCCTCCCAAAAGTAAAGCAAATGGTAGATCCACAAACAACCAGGTTATTGTGAGCCAATTTCATTCTGATTTCATAAGATTTAGGCCCTGGTGTTGTGGCCCATGCATTAACCATCCTGTTTGCTGCTCCCCACTCCCTGGCATGGGCCAGAACACCTGGGCCTAAATCTTATGAAATCAGAATGAAATTGGTGGGATAATGACTGGCCCAAAGAGAAGCTTGGAGGAGGCAGTGATGAAAAATCTAGTTGGTCTCGGAGAACAAACCTGCTCTGATGGCAATGCAATGCTTTATTGGTTTAATTGTCATTGATTCACGGCAAGGCAGAAACAGGCTCTTTGATGTCTAGATTGTCCATTTATCGGCACTGGGTCAGTAGCCTTCTATGCCATGGTGATTTAAGTGCCCATCCAGACAAGTGTTTTGAGAGTACCAGACTTCATCTTCTCAGGCACGGTTCCAGATTTAAATAACCCTCTGGGTGAAAAATAAAATCCTTTGATCCTCTATACCTCTTACCCTTCACATTAAACCTATGCCCTCAGGCTTCAGACATGCAACTCATGTCACTTGATTTTGTTTATGTTTATCAAGTCCGATCTCAATTTCCTCTGATCTAAACAAACCAAGGCTATCCAGACGCTCCTCTAACAGATATTCCATCCAGGTCAACATCCCGGTGAATTTCCTTTGGTCCCTCCAGTGCTGTCACATCCTTGTGGCAACCGGAACTACACACAAAGGTGCAGCTGTGGCCCAACCAGTGCATTATAACATCCATGCTTTTGTATTCTGTGCCCTAACTAATAAAGGCCAGCACTGCTCTTAACATTTATCTTCCCTTTAATGATCCATGGATTTTTACAGCAAGGTCCCTCTGTTGTTCAATGCTCTCATTTTGGACCTCCCAAAATTCATCTGACATTAAATTCCATCTGTCCCAATTTACCAGCTGATCAATATTATTTCGTACTGCAGGAATATCCTCCTCACCATGAACACCAACACCAATTTTTGTATCATCGGCAAACTTACTAATCATATCTCTGACATTCACACTCAAATCATTAATGCACATGACAAACATGTTGCTGGGGATATGAGAGATGTGCTACATGCAAAGATTGATCCTCTCAATAGCTAATAATGAGAAGTGATTTCGCTGGAAGATCAAAAAAACTGGAGATGTTTCCCTATACCGCAACGTTTAAAATAGACATAGTTTCAAGTTAAGATGCTAACCATTTGAAACTCAGGAATTGCTATATATTTGTGTACATTTTAGAATTCTCTATCCTAACAGGTAGTTGGCTATTATGGAGTAGAGATAAAATAATGTTCAAATTTAGGGTAAAATGAAGGGTACGGGGAATTGACAGGAAAATGAGGCAGAGATCCCGGATTAGTCATAATTCAAATGGTCAAGCTTAAACAGCACTGGGTGGTTAGATACAAATGAAAACAGCAATATTTCATTCAAATTAAAAACCGTTTCCACTCTTTAGATAACAGCAAATCTGTTGCAAGTCTGAGCAGGATTTGTTGGTTTGATCCATGTACTTACAAGATTCTGTGCTCAGTCCCACGCACCCACCTCAGGTATTTATAAATTGAGAATTCCTGGAATCAGAATGATTGCAGCACAATGTTTCTCTCTACTATAAAGTTTTGAAATAGCCGTCGTCTCAAGTTAAGGTGCTGAGCATTTAAAACCACGGAGCTTTCAACCCACTGCATTGGTGTCATCTCTCTACAAAAACAATCAGAGGAAGACCCATGCCTACCGTTTCCTGTAAGCCAGCCAATCTTCTATCATGCAAACCTAATACCTCCTGCACAATAAGCTCTTTCTTTGACAATCTTTGATGTGGCTCTGAATTAAATACCATCTTGAAATCGAAATGCAGTAACGTCCTCCTGTTTCCTTCATCCATAACACATTTCTCCTTAAAGGACCCTGACCGAAACATCACCCATCTGTTCTCCCGACATCCTGCCTGTCCCACCGATCCAAGCAGTGTTTTTTTGTTGAAAATCAGCATCTGCAGTTCTTTGTACTTCTTAAAGAACTTCAATAAAATGGTCAATTATGATTTCCCTTTCACAAAACAGAAGTTAACTTTCCCTGATCATTTTTTTTTTGTACCAGGCTAAAACATCTTAGAAAATAGCTTCATCACTATTGAGGCAAAGGGTGGGATCCACAAATAGCTTGCATCTCTTGAAGCAAGCCCTTTAACGGAGAACGGCAAATCCCAGAATTAGTGTGAATTGTGTGAAACACAATGCCAAGCACTTCCACCAGTCTGCAACACAATCAGCAACTTCATTTACCAACATCGACTTAATATCTTTAGTGAAAACATTTACCTTTCCATCTACAACAGCGGAGAGGCTGAGGTAATCAAAAATCTCAGTGCAGTACCTCCACACTGTTATCGACCCATATTTGCGCAAGCACTCATCATAAAATCCATAAACCTGGGTGATCTGCCTGCTTTCATGGTTCCCTCTGATTAGTGTAATTCGGTCTGGATAGCGAACCTGTTGCATACAAAGGTTAGTGATTAAAAAAAAAAATTAAAAAAATTGGCTTAGTTCCTTTTGTTGGCCCACTGGCTACAACATTGGACCAGCAACCCAGGCAATGGGTTAAATTCCAAAGGAAAATTAAAAATATTGAATTTGATCATTGATCAAAACTAATTGTGAAAAAAGCTCAATTATTATTAAAACATATTGGTCGTTGGGGCCACCTGCTTTACTTTCTTTCGCAGTCACAAAAATGCCAAGTAGGGACAAATAATCTTTTATCTTGCAAAAGTAGCTTCTTCCCAGCAACCATCAGGCTCTTGAGTACTACACTAATTGTAATTCATTTGGTTAGCCAAGTATGTAAGCATACAGTATGTAAACATACAGTATGTAAACATACAGTATGTAAACATACAAAGAATTAGATTTGCCAACAGTCATACAAAAAAGCAACAAGATACATACTCACATTAAAATTAAACATAAACTTAAACAGCCACCACAACGGCGTTTGAGAATCCCCAGGGTTTTTTTGGGGACCTCATTCCCCACTGTGAAGGAAGGCAAATAACCTGTATTTTCTTTCCTCCTTTTCTCCCGTGGTCGGGGAAGTCGAAGCTCCCGCGATTGGAGCTCCCTCGCTCGATCCCTAACAAAAGGACCGCAGCTCCATGATGTTCACCCGTGGTAGGGGCAATCGAGACCTCCGTAGTTGGGGCGATCGAAGCTCCTGCATCAGGGCGGTTGAAACACCCGCGATCGGGGCGGTCAAAGCTCCCTCAGTCGATCCCCAAACAAAAGGACCGGCAGCTCCACGATATTAAGGCAGCAGTGCAGACGGAGATACGAATGGAAAAAGTCGCATCTCCTTCAAGGAGAGAAAATAAAGTTTCCACCAACCCCCTACACATAATTCAAAAACTAAAGATACACTAAAACATACAAGTAGACACAGACCAAAACAACAAGAAGAAAAAAGACAAGACTGTTGGCCATGTACGGCGCCACCCGGTGGACAGGTCAGGAGTTTACTAACCAGAGTAAATATGATCTTATAGTGACTGTCTTTGGTTGCATTAGACTTCAGTTTGTTGCTTAATAGTTACTTATTATGTTATTAAATAGAATAAACAAAAATAATACATTATTTGTTATTGTGTTTATGGGCCTGTAAGCTGCAGCAAGCAAGAATTCCATTGTTGGTTCATATGACAATTAAAAACTCTTGACTTATCTCCAGACTTGATTATTACTATCTCCACCCTTCTCTTCCCCGACTCAGCCGCAAATCAACTCCTCTATACCTGGATCCACCTGTCACTTGCTAGTTCTTGCTCCACTCCTTTCCCTCACTTATTTCTACCAGCTATCTCCCCTCAGTCTGAGAAGAGCCCCGACCCAAAACGTCAGTGTCAGGTTTTTTTTGCTGTAGGTACATGAAACGTTGGTCTTTATTCCAAACAGATTAGGTACAACGTAGGAGAGTCTTGCAGTTGCAGCAACTGTCCAGACCATTGGTGAGACCACAAGTGTCCTGCATACAGTTTTAGTCTTTGAAAGATGTATTTGAGTTTAGAGGAAGTTCATTTACCGCCCCTGTTATTAAGGGGCTGGTTTATGAGCAATAATTGAGGAAATGGAGTTTATATACACTGGAGTTTAAGAGAAGCTTGAAAGATAAGGAAAACGTTTGTCACTATAGTGAAAATTGGAGCTTTAGGTGTGGGTTTCTAAGGAAGGCCATTTCACAAGCAGGAATTTCTTCCCAGAGAGTTTGAATTTTGGGACTTCTTTCTCCAAGAGTGCCGTGGAGGCAGTCACTGGATATGCTCAAGGGGATGGAAAGATTCCCTGCATAAAAACAAAAATCAAGGATTCTACGCAACAAGTAGGTAAGTAAAACAGAAGTAAAGATTCAATAGTGGAGCAGGCTTGAGGAGGGACTCTCACCGGCTACTAAATGGGGTCAAAGGAGTATGACGAACTGTTAGTATTTCTGCCATTAATTGTAACTGTCTCATTAATTATTACTCCAGAAGATAGTTTGCAAGACATGGAAGTGAGAAATGAGCAGCAGTCAGGTTTTACATTCAAGTGTAGAATCAGTAAACAGTCAGACATAGATCAGCTCACCTTTAGTGCTAACAGCAGCAAGAATGTTTCAACACTGTAGAAGCCTCGGTCAACAAAATCTCCCATGAACAGGTAGTTAGTTTCAGGAATGTCACCTCCAACCTGAGGAGACAAAGTAAATGTCAAATTTGCAAGAAATGTCTAATTAGCTCAAGAAATTTCATCCCAATCTTGCATTGTCTGGCACCCAGTCAGGGATATTTATTGGCCCATCAGGTCCAGGACTAGGTGAGGCATTGTAGATGTATGGAGGTGACTGAAAAACAGTACCACAATAACTCAATGGTCAATGAAGCTCAAGGACCTCAACTAACACATTGTATTCTTAATAGGGCAATAGAAAGCTCAAAGCACATCACCACTATATCTTATTGAATATAACTCACTTTAAAGAGCTCTTTGAGGTCGTAGAATTGCCCATGGATGTCTCCACACACCTGCAAAGAAATACAATCGGCTGAGAATGTAAGCACATAAGTGTAATTACTTCAGGGTACACTTCTAAGAACCTCTTCCCAAACACATTGAAGTACACACATGTAGCTCAAACACACTTCAGAATAGTCAGTTTACAAGTAAGGAGATCTATAAAATTTAAATAAGATCACCAGTGTGACTAGAAAAATTCCAGGATCCAAATGTTTTGTACCACTCCCAAATAACAGGACCAAATTCAAATAAAAAATGCTTCAGAGTCAGAGAGCAATGTAGATGTTTGAAGAAAGTAATCACTGGTGTGTTTTGTCTCCTCCAACTGTTTTTTTTTTTTTAAAACAAGTCTCCCACCCTGGGAGGAACCTAAAACCAATTCCTCCCAGGGTGATGCACACCTTCTTCAAATGCAATGGTTGTTGTTCACCTCTGGGAGTGAGTTGGGGCTGTTGGACAGAAACTCAACTGAACCAGCCACATCAATATAACACAGGTTTTGGAGTTCTGTGCCATATGACTCACCTCCTGACACCTCAAAGCCTCTCCACCATCTCAAAGCACAAGTTAGGAGTGTGATGAACACTCCACCTCCCACCCATTATCTGCACGTTAGAGATGGACAATAAATACTGGCCTGCCCAAACACATCTACAACATCAAGGATTTCAATATTTAATTTAATTTACTGCAGTACAGTTACTCAGTTTTCAGAAATGAGATCACACAAAATAAGTCAACTCACTGTGACTGGGGAATCGACTTGTTGAACGTTGCTCTCTTCAGCAAGAATCTCCCTATTCAGACATAAACAAGATTTGCGAGATCATGCTTTTGGTAACCCATTTGATTATTATTAGCATAAATTCACACTCTCCAGTCGCTGATGCATCAAAACATTTTATTTCAGGACCCAACAGCATGGTGTAACATCAAAATAAATTAACCAGCTATGGAACTATTTAGAATTCCTGAAGCAGTGAAGGTAATGAAAACAAATGTTCTTTATTGAAAGTAACCACCCTACTCCGACTGATCCAATGCTGCACTGATGATCAGGTAAACGGCTATTGAGGCACAGCGCAACCATCAGTTGGAAAATCCACCTGCCCAATTAATATGACAGCCTTATGAATAGCATCTGCTTGATGCTGCCTGACCTGCTGAGTTACTCCAGCACCATCCCTTTTCTTGGTGAATTGTCCTTGGACTGAGCCATTTGTTCCAGTTTATACCATCAACATGGTTGAGGAAGTCTCTGTGAATGTTTCAAAATACTTTTTTTCTTCGAGATATTATGAGCAATTTGGAAGGCTGAGGAAGGCTGTGCTGGCTCTGGAGAGGGTCCAAAGGAGGTTTGCAAAAATGATCCCAGGAATGAGTAGGCTAACTAACTTATGATGAGCGTTTGTCAGCACTGGGCCTGCACTCGCTGGAGTTAAGAAGAATGTGGGGGGAACTCATTGAAACATACAGAATAGTGAATGGCTTGGATAGAGCGGATGTGGAGAGAATTTTTCCACTAGTGGGAGAGTCTAGGACTCATAGCCTCAGAATTAAAGGTCATTTTTTTAGGAAGGAGATAAAGAGAAATTTCTTTAGTCAGAGGGTGGTGAATCTGTGGAATTATTTGCCACAGAAGGCTGTGGAGGCCAAGTCAGTGGATCTTTTTAAGGCAGAGATAGATAGATTCTTGAATAGCACAGGTGTCAGAGGTTATGGGGGAAAAGGCAGAAGAATTTTGTTAGCCGGGAGATAGATCAGCCATGATTGAATGGCGGTGTAGACATGATGGGCCAAATGGCCTAATTCTACTCCTATTTCTTATGACATACACCCATCAAAGCTATGCAGTATAAATAGGCTCAGTTTAAATCATTTTTTTCTTCAAAAGATAGTCTATTGGGACTTGCTCGTGTTTTGGGATACAATGGTATAGGAACAAGGTTAACCATTTAGCTCTCCAGTTGATTGTAAAACCAACTGGGTTCTGACACCAGACTTCCTGAACTACACTGCATGGGATGTGAGAAGGAAGGGGACCCATGTCACTCTGTGCCCAATTGACATTTAGGAGACAGTGCAATTCATGTCGGGAAGTACCTGACTGAATTTCAACTGGTTCAGGAAAGGACCTGTAAATGGCTTTCACTGCCTTTCATCACAAAGGGTAGATTTTCAGATGCAATTTAGATCTAATTTGTCTCAGTGCAAATCTCACTGATGTTCAATGCTTTCACATTCAGCTAAAATTACTTACAAAGAACAATGGAAAGTTTGGAAATCCACCCCCACTCCAACCAACTGACAGGAGCCAAACACATGTACTGACCTTTGAGCTGTGAAATATCTTTCCATTTGCAGTTAATATTAAACAATTAGAAACACCTTATATAGGCTGGGTAACACGTGGTGCTACTATCAGCTGAACTATGGGGAAGGCTGCATTTCCTAACAGTTTGTTTCAGCTCTGGCAGCACACCAAAACACCTCCTCGTAAGCAGAATGAAGCACGTCTGAGGTCGGATGCAAGATGGTGATAATTGTAATAATAATAATATATTTTATTGTCATTGCACAGAGGTACAACGAGATTTGGTATGCAGCTTCCATCTGATGTCATAATTTAATTAGCTAAAAATCTAGACACCAGAGAAACAAGATTTAAGAAAAAACAGTTAAAGCAGTATAAAGTGCAAATTGGTCTATGTCGGGTCGATGTGCAACGTGACCATCCGAGGGAGACAGTTCATTGGGGGGGGGGGGGGGGGGGGAGAAGGGGGCACTCAGCAGGGCCGGTTCACAGCAGCTATAGCTCTGGGGATGAAGCTGTTCCTAAGTCTGCAGGTGCGGGCGTCGAAGGCCTTGTAAAGTCTGCCGGACGGTAGAATTTCTAACAGACTATTGCAAGGGTGTGAGGAGTCTTTATGAATGCTGAGGCACCGTGTATTGTAGATGCCCTCCAAGGCTGGTAGCTGTGTCCCAATTATCTTCTGCGCTCTGTGGACGACGGGCTGAAGAGCTCTCCTCTCCGCCTCCGTGCAGCTGAGATACCACACAGAGATGCCATGTGTTAGTATGCTCTCTGAGGTGCAGCGGTTGAAGGTTGTCAGCAGCTGTTGGGGCAGACCAGTCTTTTACAATGTTCTCAGGAAGAACAGTCATTGCTGTGCCTTCTTGACGATGTGAGGTCCTCTGAAATGTGTGCACCCAGAAACCTAAAGCTGGTCACTCTCTCCACACTGTCCCCATTGATAAAGATTGGAGCGTATTCCCCATTATGTGTCCTTCTGAAGTTGATAATCAGCTCCTTGATCTTAGAGGTGTTTAGGTACAGGTTGTTATCTGTGCACCAGTCCACCAGGTTCTGCACCTCCGCTCTGTGGTGTGTTTCATCACCGTTGGTGATCAGCCCGATCACCGTTGTGTGTCTGCAAACTTGACAATGGTGTTGGTGTCGAATGCAGGACACAGTCGTGTGTGAAGAGGGAGTAGAGCATGGGGCTCAGTACACAGCCCTGTGGTGTGCCGGTGCTCAGTGTGATTGTGGAGGACAGGTGTGGGCCCAGTATCACTGCCTGCAGTCGCTCAGTCAAAAAATTCAGGATCCAGTCGCATACCGACGAGCTGAGGCCTAGCTGGTGGAGTTTGGTGGTGAGCTTGGTGGGGATGACCTTGTTGAAGGCAGAGCTGTAGTCTATGAAAAGCAGCCTTGCGTACGTGCCCTATCTTTCTAGGTGAGTCAGGACAGTGCAAAGAGCCAGAGAGATGGTATCCTCTGTGGATCTATTTGCCCTGTATGCAAATTGATGTGAGTCCAGTGAGGCATGTTGGATTTGATGTGTGAGAGGACCAGCCCACATGTAGAAACACCATCATCTGTTCATTCAACTGTCAAGTTCCCACTGCTGGAGAACTACAACAAATTAGACCACCTTATTTTTCCCTAGGAACACAACTACCCCCACTTACCACCAGCAATTTTGGGCAATATCCATCCGATAAAATCCAATTGAACTTTAAACATATTATGTTATCGATAATTGCTGCATTTTGATAACACAATCATTAAAGATTCTAGCTGAAGCAGAGGATCAATTGTTGCAAAAATTGACAAGATGACAAATGCCGGTTTAGCTAATTGCCAGTCAACACGAAAGCCATTCAACCCGTCTGGGTTAAACATCACTAAAGAGCCCGCTGTCTCATGAGATATCTATTATAGTGAGTGAGAGCAGCAAATTGATGATGTAAAAATAAAAATTGGCAATGAGGCGCTCTCTGCCTTCAGCGAGTCTGCCACTGAATGTACAAAGTGCTACTTCAGAATTG
The DNA here is from genome assembly GCA_035221665.1 of Okamejei kenojei. Classification (NCBI taxonomy): domain Eukaryota; kingdom Metazoa; phylum Chordata; class Chondrichthyes; order Rajiformes; family Rajidae; genus Okamejei; species Okamejei kenojei. The sequence continues at coordinate 26,243,065 of CM069155.1, forward strand.
GCCTTGAGGAGCTGCAGAATTCCTGAGTTTGTTCATTACTTTAAGATCAGGATCATAAATCACAGTACAACCATTAATTAAATTTATAATCTAAACATTGAGGGGGGCAGGGTGATGCAAGGAAGTTGACGATTACATATGACCTTTATTTTTTGAAAGTGTGTATTTACAGACTTTGAAGAGATCCTGGCCTGGATCCTGGAGGGAAACAAGCTGATGCTCCCAGATCATTTCACTGTCACGAACGGTGAAGAAAATCCCTCGTGATTAGCAAGGAGGGAGCATGGCCAGTTCACTGTATTAGATCCCACTCCTGATGATGTTTGAAGAACACTCACTGTTGGTTATAACTACCAGCCTTCTTTACCCGAGAGGCAAGCAGAACATGTCATGGCTGGACCACCTTATTTCCAAGTTAGCATGTTCTTTAACACATGCTTTGCGGAATATGCTGAATCTAATATTCAACAAAGTGAACATTGGCCACTGCACTATGGGAACTAGAGTAAAACTTATTCTGTACATGCTCATTATGTACAGAAGCTGGACGTTGCACACGACCAGTTTTAGGAACAGCTACTTTCCTATAATCATCAAGTTCTTGAACCGACGGCACAGTGGTGCAGTGGAAGAATTGTTGCCGTACAGCGAGCGCTTGCAGCGCCAGAGACCCGGATTCGATTCCGACTACGGGTGCTGTCTGTACGGAGTTTGTACGTTTTCCCTGTGACCACGTGGGTTTTCTCAGAGATCTTCAGTTTTCTCCCACACTCTAAAGATGTACAGGTATGTGGGTAAATTGGCTTGGTATGAGTGTAAATTGCCCCTAGTGTCTGTAGGGATAGTGTTAATGTGCGGGGATCATTGATCGGTGCGGACTCGGTGGGCCAAAGGGCCCATTTCCGTGCTGTATCTCTAAACTAAACTATAAAGACTTGTACAACCCTAATCCTACTTTGGCAATAGGACACGACGGCCCACCTCCTGCATTCCTATGGACCCGTTTTCTAATCATTGTTTGCAGCAATATGTTGCTTTTTTGCACAATCTTTCTTTTCACCATCCAGTAGAATTTGTGTAATTCATGTACAATTTATGTTTTCATGTGTCATCTGCGTCTGTCTACATGCCTGTGATGGTCCTGCAAGATTTTCAGTTTACCTGTACGTCACCATATTTTTGCACAATGATTGACAAACTGGAGTCAAATGATAGACAGCTCCTTTACTTCAATTGGAAACATTAAATTCCAGCTGCAAATACATTTATAAATTAATACTATACAAAGAATAAAATCTAGATGCTGATTTCAGCACATTATGCTTAAAAATATTCCATACCTGGCTTTGCCACACAGCGCTTTCACATCCGATTCTTTGATGAGTTCACAGCGCATGAGCTGCTCTATCTGATGGTCGAGGTCACTAGTATCAGCCATAACTGCAGAGGAACCAAGGGGTGGAGGGTGGGGAAGGTTGGTCTCCAAAATAACAATAGCCTGAAATACATAAAGGGACCACTTGGTCATCAGAGAAATTGCCTTTGACAGAATCAATCAGTTTTATTCGTCAGTTTTATTCGTAACTTGCACATAAATGATGCATAGTAATAAAAACAATTGGTGATCAAACCTTGAGCGAAGATGACGAAAAGAGCCAGGAAGGATAAATGTATTAGGTTACATTAATCGGTCGGCAACAAATAGCTCCTTTTATACAGCATATAGCCTGTCAATATTAAAAATGCTGAACCATTCAAGAAGATATTAGTGCAGGTGACAAATACCTTAATCAAAAGATAGGTCTTGGAGGAGTGGAAGGGTTATGGAGAATGGATTCCGCACCTCAGGGTAACCGAAGGCCCGGGCAAAGTTGAGACAATTTAAGTTCAGTAAATATCAAGAGACCAGAAAGATGGGAGGAAAATGCTCAAGATGGAGACCTGGTGGAAATTAGGGACAAAATACTGTAGATGGAGGAGTCTGGAGCAAAAAAACAACACAAATTGCTGGAGGAAGTTAAGCATCATCCATGGAGGAAAAGGGACAGTCATCAGACATGGTTGGTGCATGATACAATGGATGTAGCATAAACTTAAAATAAGCTAAACAAACACTATGACTACAAGAATAGGGTAACTGGGAAAAAAAAGCTCAACATCAATATCCTACACTCACAAGGAAGCCAGCAGCAACAAAACAGTTCCAACCACTCAAGGATCTTGACAACATCTTGTACAACCCCACCCACCTGACTGGCACTCTGGCCATCACTCTAAACATTCACTCCCTCCACTACTGCTGCTCTGTAGCAACTCACAAAGCAGCTTCTTGCAGTACCTCCCAAGCCCTCAATGTGTTACTACCTCAAAAGAAAAGGGGTTCCACAGCGATGAACACCACTGCAGAGTACTGAACCTATATTCCCAGTCGGACTCTGGAGAATCTTCACCAAACTGAATATATTGGCTCACCAAGAAGGGTAACCAGTGATGGGCAACAAGTGGTGACTTTGCATAGCAAAACCTTGCTTTGGCAAAGGCAAGACAAGGCAAGCAATATCCACACCCTGCATTTTAAAGCATTTTGAGACCTATACCGATAATAACAGAGGTAGATGAGTTTTAAAATGGCTTCAATTTATAAATACCAGGAATATATTTGAATCTCTGTCTCCAGACAAGAGATACAGAAGAGGACTTCATAAGCAGATACGCCTTTATATGGCACACAGGCTCTGGCATGCAGTGTTTTAGAAATGCAAGTTCCATCCATTGTTTTTGGGCCAAGTGCTAATCACACAAGGAAACTGTTGTTCAAAGCAATGACAACTAGCCATAATAAATAATAATTTAAATGTAACAAAACAACCATGGCAATTCATAAGTGCATTAACACAATTTGCAAATGAGCCACAAAACAATTAGAACTCGGCACAAAGCTTGGCTGAAAACGCACGGTCCAGTCAGGGTGCTCAATAGGGGACCCTACTGGGACTGGCCCAGTATGACAGCTTGGTCGGCATGGACAGTCTGTTTCCATGCTTTAACTCCAAGGTCAAATTGGAGAAATTGAGAGTTTGTACTGAAAGGGTGTAGGTCCAGCAAAGCCAAGGAGAGATATTAAAAGGTATTTAAAACAATGAACTGCAGCCAGAACAGAAGCCAATGAAATTGGCCCAGGAGCGAAGGGAAGTTGGAGCAACAGGATTATAGGAGAGCTTTGGCTGAGGGTGAAGGATGTGATGAGTTGGAGGCAAATCAGAGTTTCAGAGTAATCAAGAATGGAAGTGACGCAACAGAAGACTCAGTAACAGACGAGGCGAGGCAGAGACCAAGCCTGAAAGTTATAGAAGTCAACAAGAATCTAAAGGAGGAAAAGGAGAAGCTCAGCTCTGGTTGGTGCAGTTTGGCAAGGTTCAGCAACAAGACATGGAGGAGGAGCATCCTAAATATAAACATACCCATAATGAAATTTGCATTCTCCTGTTGAAAACAGACCCCATGTTCTAATATTCAGAAAGCTGGCCTAGCAATGATTATTTTAACTTCATGACCTGGGGTGGTAGGGAGGAAAATAACGAAAATAACACAGCAATGAAAGCACCAACAGTTGTGATGTAAAGGAACCAGGCTCATGAACAAACCGAGCACAGAGAGGCACAGCATCATACAAGTTATCAATTCAGGCCGACTGCACTCCAGTTTCTATATTTCTCCAAAACCTGAAGAGACTACACAGAGCTTTTGCAGAATTTTGGTTAGGCTACATTTAGAGCATTGCATGCAGTTCCAGTTGCCACATTACAAAAAGGATGCAGATGCTTCAGAGAGGGTGCAGAAGAGGTTTACTAGAATGCTGCCTGGATTACAAGGTATTAGCTATAATGAGAGGTTGGACAAACTGGAATCATTTTCTCTGGGGCGTCAGAGGCTACGGGGAGACCTGACAGAAGTATATCATTGATGAGAAGTAGAGATAGGATGGACAGTCAGAACCCTTCCCCCACCCTCCAGGGTAGAAATGTCAAAGATTAGAGGGAGAGGGGCAAAGTTTAATGGATTTACATGGGGCCCGTTTTTTTAACTACACAGAGCATGGTGGGTGCCTGGAACACTGCCAGGGACAGTGGTGGACACTGATATAATGATTTATTTGAGGCTTTTAGATAGGCACATGGATATGCAGGAAATGGTGGGAAACTGATAACGTACAGGTAGAGATTTTAATTTGGCATCATATTCAGCACAGATATTATAGGTCAAATGGCCTGTTTCTGTGTTGTACTATTCTACGTTCTATGACACCAAGATTTGTGGAAGGAGGTTGGTGTTGAAATATTGACCTGAAATATTAAGAGAATTCAGAGAATGAAGACAGCAGCTCCGAAATTGAGTCAGGGTGTTTTCTCCATCAGAACAGTAACTAGTGTGGGAATAATTTCAACTCGTACTAATGTCTTACCAAATGGTCTTACCAACTGCTGCCTCATAGCCATGGAGATCCGGGTATGATAATGACTCCATGTGCTGCGCGGGTGTGAAGTTTGAACGGGTTTCCTCCAGATGCTCCCATTTCCTCCCCCATCCCAAAAACGTGCAGATTTGTAGCTTTTTGGCCTTTAAAATTGCCCCCAGTGTGTAGGGAGTGGATGCAAAATGGGTTTAGCGTTGAATGTGTGAACAGGGATCGATGGGTGCGTGGTCTCTGGGCTAAAGGGCCTGTTTTCATGCTGTACCTTCTAATCAATTTGATCAATCAAGAGCTTACACATTAGAGAAGAGGCCAGTATAGTGAAGGTCACTAAAAGATCACATTAAGAGTGGCAATAAATACATTTAGGAATTGTTTAGCTTACAAATCATAGCTGACTGGAGTAAAGATAAAATAAGAGTTTGTAAACCATTCTGAAGGCAATAAAACTGATCAGGAATTGAAAGCAGTCATTTATTTCACCCATTTGTCAGACAAATGAGAGTGGTTTTCTACATGAGAAACAAAGTTAAAGATAAAAAAACAAGGATGAAAGGCTACAAAGAAATGTTGATCAGAGACAAATTATTTCAAAAATGTAAAACACACATGTAACCATATAAACAGGCTGTGGGTTGTGAATCATTGATAATGTGGGTTCTCTCAGAGTGTTTCACATTGCAACCTTGATTAAACCAACTTGATCGAGAAACTCACCACTGCTCTAGAGTTTTTCTGTGTGCTGTCCTGATCTGAGCTGAGCTGTAATTAAGATCATGTCTGGGCCTGATGTGAAAGCCACAGTCAGTGCACAAATCAAACACACAGTTCCCTCCAACATCAAGCCAATCTGAGGGGTTTTGTCCAAAACGATGCCCGACTCCTGGCTGGCTTGTGACTGAACACATCGGACACTTAGACCTTCGTTTCAATCAAATTATGTTATAATTCAAACTAAGAAACGTTTAATTTTAATCAATGGCTAATGGATCCATATACTGTGAACAATCAGTACATGCAGCCAGACACACGGGTAGTGTCAGAACCCAATAACTTGATGCCTCTCCAGGAATGGCCCACATTCCTACTTATGCAAAAATGACTAAATGCCAAATTAATACTAATTTGTTATTAGTGTTTCAGCACTTGGGAATATTTGACACTATACAGTGCTTCATCACCACCAAGCTGCTTCAGAAGCAACAGGTTCAACTCTCTGCGACCGCATTCTAGAACCCCAACTCACCCCAACCTCAACAGCCGAGCTGCACCATACAGATAAAACCATATACATGTTTTCAAAGGCAGAGCTCCATGCCCTTGTCCACTCACTGAAGCATAATAGAGGATGGACCCCTGAACTGAACATATGCAAATCTAAAGTTCTCTGCTGCACAACAATGTCCTCCAATAATAGTTCACAGAGAGACATGAACGACGTCCTTTACTCCCTCCACTGAGACGTGGTGATGAGATTTAACATAGCCCACCGTGTACCAGCACAATACAATCTGAAGAAAATGGTGTTTGAAGACCAAAAACCTAGCAAATCTCTTGATTGGCCTGGTTGCAGTGATCCCTGCTCTCCTGAATGCTTCTGAGAACTGGATTGTCCGCAGGCACATCAACCACCAATGCTGTTCCACCAAAGCCACTGGAAGCATAAACAGATAAATACCATTGTTCTCTCCCAGCACAAAAGCACTAATTACACCCAGATGGTTTTGTGGGAAAGCCAAAATGTTCACATACTCCACACAAAAACTTGAAACTGATTATATTCCAGGGTCTGCCACATGAACAGATTATCAAGCAGACTGATGGACAATAAAGGATAGTTTCAAAGTGTTGGAGGGGGTGGAAAGCAACAGTCCAACAAGCTCCTGGATATCAGGGATAAAAGGCTGGAGAAACTCAGCGCGTGCAGCAGCATCTAAGGAGCGAAGGAGATAGGCGACATTTCGGGTCGAGACCCTTCTTCAGACTGGTCAGGGATCAGGGAAACGAGAGATATAGACGGTGATGTGGAGAGATAAAGAACAATGAATGAAAGATATGCGAAAAAGTATCGATGATAAAGGGAACAAGCCATTGTAAGCTATTTGTAGTGTGAAAATGAGAAGCTAGTGCAACTAGGGTGGGGGAGAGATAGAGAGAGAGGGAACGCCAGGGCCCGAGGGCTGAGGGAGAGGTGGGAAGGTGGGGGAACAGCAAGGGTTAACAGAATTGAGAAAATTCAATGTTCAAGCCCAGAGGATGCAGACTCCCCAAGCGGAATATGAGGTGCTGTTCCTCCAACTTGCGGTGTTGCTCACTCTGGCCGTGGAGGAGGCCCAGGACCGAGAGGTCAGATACGGAATGGGAGGGGGAGTTGAAGTGCTGAGCCACCGGGAGGTCGGGTTGGTTAATGTGGACCGAGCGGAGGTGTTCGGCGAAATGATCGCCAAGCCTCCGCTTGGTCTCACCGATATAGATCATCTGGCATCTGGAGCAGCGGATGCAGTAGATGAGGTTGGAAGAGATGCAGGTGAACCTCTGTCGGACCTGGAAGGACTGCTTGGGTCCCTGAAAGGAGTGGAGGGGGGAGGTGAAGGGACAAGTGTAGCATTTCTACTGTTGCAAGGGAAAGTGCACGGGGAAAGGGTAGAGCGGGAGGGAAGGGAAGAATTGACAAGGGAGTTGCGGAGGGAGCGGTCTTTGCGGAAGGCAGACGGGGGAAATGGGAAGATGTGGCGAGTGGAGAGGTCACGTTGGAGGTGGCGAAACTGGCAGAAGGCTGTGTGTTGTATTTGCCGACTGGTGGGGTGAAAGGTGAGGACCAGGGGGACTCTGTCCTTGTTGCGAGTGGGGGAATGGGGAGAGAGGGCAGTGTTGCGGGGTATGGAGGAGACCCTGGTGCGAGCTTCATCTATAGTGGGGGAGGGGAATCACCGTTCACTGAAGAATGAGGACATTTGTGATGACCTGATGTGGATGCGGTGTAGACGGAGGAATTGGGAATAGGGGATGGAGTCCTTACAGGAAGCAGGGTGAGAGGAAGAGTAGTCCAGGTAGCTGTGGGAGTCAGTTGGTTTGTAGTGGATGTCGGTCAGGAGTGTATCACCTGCAATAGAAATGGTGAGGTCAAGGAATGGTAGGGAAATGTCGGAAATGGTCCAAGTGTATTTGAGTGCCAGATGGAAGTTGGTGGTGAAATGGATGAAGTCAGTCAGTTGTGTGTGGGTGCACGAGGCGACACCAAAGCAGTCATCGATGTAATGGAGGTAAAGGTCAGGGATGGGGCCCTGGTACGCCGGGAACAAGGATTGTTCGACGTACCCGACAAAGAGGCAAGCATAGCTGGGGCCCATGCGTGTGCCCATAGCTACGCCTTGTGTTTGGAGGAAATGGGAGGAGTCAAGTTATTGAGGGTAAGGACCAACTCCGCTAGGCGGAGGAGGGCGTCAGTGGACGGGTATGGGTTGTTCCTCTGGTCGAGGAAGAACCGGAGGGCCTTGAGACCGTCCTGGTGGGGGATGGAGGTATAGTGACTGGACGTCCATGGTAAAGATGAGAGGATGGGGGCCTGGAGAATGGAATGCGCGGAGCAGGTTGAAGTCGGTTACGGTGCTCGAGATGGTGGCCTGGTGTTCGTCAGTGGGGTCATGGTCCAGGGGTAAGTAGGAGATGGTGTCCGAGAGTTGGCGCTCGGCCTCCGCTTCGCAGAGATCGACGCGCCAGACTACCACGGTACCTCCCTTGTCGGCGGGTTTGATAACCCAGTCTGGGTTTCTCCTGGATATCTCTGGCCCACGAGGCTCAAATGAAGTCTTTGGGATGATAAAGAGAACCTTGAGGCATGCACAGGCAGCATGCAGAGCATTGTGCATGTACCGAAGGAGAATACACTAACAAACTAGCCACCAGCTGCCAAGCCAAGCCAAGCACCTCCCACCCCAACTGTGGAAGAGTCTGCAGCTCCCAGAATGGCATTAAACATCTCAGAATCCACAAACCAGGCTGATCTCAAAGGACCAAAGAGGAACCATGTAAACACATTCATTACATCACTGAATGATAGCTTGCTGTGAAATGAAAGCAAGTCACCCCCTAACTCTGTTACAGTTGAGTGTAGACATAAGAAACTGTAGATGCTGGTATACTGAGTTAAACAAAGTTCTGGAATAATTCATTAGGTCAGGGAAAATTGCTGGAAGACATACATAGGTGACCTTTCGGGTCGGGGCCATTCCTCAGAACCCATGACATGAGGGTTTAAAGAGAGGGCATTAGCATAGCCTAGCATAGCTCTTGCTCTGTTGGCATCCCTGCCCTAATGTTACTTCTTATGCTTTTAATATCAGAAACCACCGTTCAGGTTATCCAATCCATAGTCTTCCAGAGGACCAATCCCATTCCCCCTCTTTATCCTTACCTATGATGCGATCTGTGTGGAAACTACACATAAACAGTGCTAGAGGTCGATGGAACTCAGGTCCAAGGCAACAGTAATAACTATTCTGCCACCATGGTGTAGTAATACAGGTGTATATCCGAGTGCGCTTTTGAAACCAGCTCACCACCAAATACCCCACCACACAATCTCTATCACCAATGCTTAATGGCAGCAAATACAGGGCAATACTGCCATCTGCAGGTTCCCCTCCAAGTTGCACACCATCCCACATGACCAGCCACACAATCCTGGAGTAACTCAGCAGCACAGGCAGCATCAGCAGAGGACATGGATAGGCAACATTTCAGGTCAGGATCCTTCTTCACTCCAAGAGGGAGGCATAGATAATGTCGGAAAGACACAAAAAGCTTGAGTAACTCAGCGGGACAGGCAGCATCTCTGGGGAGAAGGAATGGGTGACGTTTCGGGTTGAGACCCTTCTTCAGACTGGTTAGGGATAAGAGAAACGAGAGATATAAACGGTAATGTGGAGAAATAAATAACAATGAATGAAAGATATTCAAAAAAGTAATGATGATAAAGAAAACAGGCCATTGTGAGGTGAGGGAGGGAGGGAGGGAGGGGGAGAGGGAGGGGGGGAGGGGAGGGAGGGGGAGAGGGAGGGGGAGGGGGAGAGGGGAGGGAGAGGGAGGGGGAGAGGGAGAGAGCGAAGGTGTTCCGCAAAACGATCACCCAGTCTGCGTTTGGTCTCGCCGATGTACAAGAGATGTATTACAGCCCAGTGGCATGAATATTGATTTCTCTCACTTCAGGTAGCCCTGGCATTCCCTCTCTCTCTCTCCCCCCCACCCGTTGCACTAACTTCTTATTTTCACCCCACAAACAGCTAATAAGGGCCTGTTTCCTTTATCATCATTACTTTTGCACATATCTTTCATTCATTGCTCTTTATCTCTCCACATCATCGGCGATCTCTCTCGTTTCCCTTATCCCTAACCAGTCTGAAGAAGCGTCTCGACCCGAAACTTCACCCATTCCTTTTCTCATGCTGCCTGTTCTGCTGAGATACTCCAGCTGCCTGTCCTGCTGAGATACTCCAGCTTTTTGTGTATCTGCAGTTCCTTCTTACACATAGATAATGTAGGACTTGTTTCTCAGCACTTGGGATATTTGAGACTATACTGTATCACCAAGCTGCTCATTAAATCACACTACTTTGGTAGCAACTGGCAACCAGTCAACCCTCAGTCGACCACATTCTCGAAACAGGCTGACCACGCCCCACGAGGTGAGTTGCGGTATAGAGATAATACTATTTAAATGTACAGGCTAGTGTTGAGATACAGCATGGATCCAGGCCCTTCAGCTCACTGTGCCCATGCCATCATCAATCATCCATTCACACCCATTAACCCATTCTGTATTATTCCAAAGATAGACACAAAATGCTGGAATAACTCAGTGGGACAGTCAGCATCTCTGGATAGAAGGAATGGGTGATGTTTTGGGTTGAGACCCTTCTTCAGACTTTTATCCCACTTTTACAAACACTTCCTACACATTTGGCCAGAGCACAATTAACAGGACAGAAGACTCAAGAAGGGTCCCAAACATGAATCTGCCTATTCATGTCCTTCAGAGATGCTGGAGGGTCTGAAGAAGGATCGCGACTGGAAACGTCACCTTCTCTCCAGAGATGCTGCTGTCCCGCCGAGTTACCCCAGCTTTTTGTGTCTATCCTTCAGGAGTGCTGCCTGACCCACTGAGTTACAAAGTTTTCAGCACTTTGCGTTCTTCACAAGTTTCCAGCATCTGCAGTTGTTTGAATCTACCAGCCTTCTATTGTTGCTGGACCCAATTCCTAGAATTGATCCACACACAGCACAATGGAAGCAGATTCACCAGAAGGACTGCACCAGCTCAAGGTGGTGGTTGACCCCCACCATCTCAAGGACAATTAGTAATGGGTATTAAATGTTGGATAAGTCCAGACACAAAAAATAAAAATACATAAATCGCCTATGGCCACGCAAATCAGTTTTCCCCCAAACCTTAACCCCATTATGGAAAGAGTCCCTCTTAATGCCACCATCCTCTCCCGCCACCACTACCTCCATCATTAACCCTTCCTCTGCCACTTCATCATTGACCCAACACTGCAACATGCAATCCACACAATGAGCCCCCTCACTGCTACTAAACCCCCAACATTTATCCTAGCACTGCTATAGTTTCCATCATTTAACTTCCTCCCTCTGCCGCCTGTCCTCTTCCCGAAACATCACCTATTCCTTCTCTCAAAAGACGCTGCCTGACCCGCTGAGTTACTCCAGCTTTTCGTGTCTATCTTCTTGAGTGAAATATAAAGCAAGAGAAAAGGAACATGGAAAGCGGGTGGTATTGGATGGGGAGAGTAAAGAAACATAAAAGGAAAATAAGGGATTTGGAATTGGGGGGGGGGGGGGGGGGGGAAATAAAATGGATGATTGGGATAGTGGGAAAAAGCTGCGAGCATTTGTGAGGATAGGGAAGAGACAAGGGGTGATGGGGGTGGGGCGCAGGGAATTTACCTGAGAGAGAAGAATCCCAATTTACATTTTGTTGGGTGAGGCTATTCGAGAGGAACACAAGGTTCTTCAATTTTTGGATGTGCCTTCACTCTAACATTGGAGGAGGCCAATGACAGAAATGTTGGTATAGAAACGGGAAGGGGAGTTGAAATAGCTCCCAACTGGGAGCTCTGGACAGAGTGGGTTTGGAAAAACCTTCGCCTAGCGACGGTTGGCGTCGCCACTGTCGACAAGGCTGGAAATGATGTAAGTGAACCTCAATCTCACCTGGAAGGGCTGAATGGAAGCAAGGAAGGAGGTGTGGGGATAAGGGTTCTCATCTCCTGCAGTCTATTTGTCTCCATCACATGGGACAAACTATCCATTGACATAGATTACAAACTCACTGACTCCCACAGCTACCTTGACTATACCTCCTCCCACTGTGCCTTTTGCAACAACACCATTCCTTTCTCTGCTTCTCCATCTCATTTACCAAGAGGAGCTTTCCCTACTCTAGGACATCCAAGACGTCCTCTTTCTTCACTATGCGTGGCTACCTCGTTTTTCTAGCCATCACCCTGTTCCTTTCACCTCCTGTTTTCTCATTTGTCTCCCTTCTACTTCCTGCAGTTCTGCTGTCACATCCCCTCCCCCATATGGAACAAGGTCCCCTGGTCCCCACCAGCCTCTGCATCCAACACATAATTCTCCGACATTTCCACCACCTTCAACATGATCCCCCAACAGTCAATCTTCCCATACTTACCACTTTCTGCTTTCCTCAAAGACCTCTCCCTCTCTGCAACTCCTTGGTTCACTCTTTCCTTCCCAACCAACCCCCTCACTCTCCAAAGGCATTTTCCACTAGTATGGCAGGAGATACAAGCACCTGTTCCCACATCTATGCTCTCATCTCCATTCAGGCACCCCAACAACCTTTCCTTGTCAGACAGATGTTCACTTGCATCTCTTCCAACCTCATCCGCTGCTCCTGATGTGGAATTCTCTACATCAGCAAGTAGACTGAGCAAACACTTGCTCTGTCCACCAGGATCAGCTGTAGCTGCCAGTTAATAGTTATTTTAACTCCCCTTCCATTACCATACCTACCTTCCTGTTTTTAGCTCCACTACCAGAATAAGGCCGCATTCAAACTGGAAGATATCCACCTAATATTTCTCTTGCACGCCCTACAACGCAACAGCATGAACATTGAATTGTCAATTTCAAGTAAACCCCCAAACTAACCCCATCATCTATCATCGTCTCTCCTCTTTCATCGGCACCTTTCTCCCACATCCATCACCCTGTTCCTTTCACCTCCTATTGTCATTCTTCTCCTACCCATTCCACCCCTGAATGCTAATTTTCCTTTCATTCCTCCCTCTTCCCCTCCCCATTCCCTTCCGCCACAACCCATTTCTCTGGCTTTACATTCCACTTTCTCTTTCCTTTTGTCTCTGGCTTCCTGTTCGTCTCCATTTCACACCTAGTCTGTCACTATCTCTACAAATCTGCCAATGACCCCTCCTATTGGCAGCTTTTGCACCACCACTAATTCCCTTTACCAGCTTTGTTCCCTCTACTCCCAAAAGCTGAAGAGTCTCAACCCGCAAAAGCTTCTGAAGAATCCTGACCCGAAAAATCATCCGGCTTCACAGATGCTGCCTGACCTATTGTTCAGCTAGAAGCGCGCTTCTTTACTGAAGATCCCAGTATCAGCAGTCTCCTGTATCTCCATTGTACCTTGACATACATATGCATGAGTTAACTCCCCCATCGTGAACCCCTCGGTCCATTAACATGCCCTTTGAACTTCCCCCTCACTGACTCCTGACATAACCCTTCAGTGGCCCGAGTCACTAATAGACCCTTTCCACCGCCCCCTTCACATGCCACATTGACTCCTACCTCCTCCCCACAATCTACTTTTTTTTTACCCCCCTCCCCTTCGCTGCCCACACCACCGCCTCCCAATATTGCACCCCACCCTCGCATCCCCCACTGAACCTTTCCCTCGCTGGTCACAACTCATCCTCCTCCTCTCCCCTCATTAACCCCCACCTCCCCTCCATTCTCCTTAACTCCCCCACTCTGATTAACCCACCATCCCCTAACACCCGCTCCCCACTAACCCCCAATGCTCAATCCCCCTCTGTCCTAACACCCATTCTCATCAACCCCCACTCCCTTTAACGACCCCCACTATCGTTAATCCCCCCCCATCATTAGCCCCAAACCACCATTAGTTACCCCTCCCCCATTAACCCCCACTGCTCACTGTTGGACACTCCATCTACCCCCAATCCACAAATCAATTACATCATCCCCCCCGGTGGCAGGCCGGCCGGCCGTCAGCGCGCCGTGTGAGTCCGGGCCGCACGTACACGGCCCCGCGGCGCCCCGCGGCCTGGGCCCCCGGGGGGTGGGGTGGGGGTGAGGCAGCGGCTTTACCTGAGCGGCTCGCACCGCAGGCCCGCGCACTCGCTACCGGCCTGGAGAGCGAACGGCGCCTGCGCCCACTGCACCTCGGAACATGTAGTCCCGAGACCGGCGGAAGCTGCGTCACCTCCGGGCTAGAGCGGCCGCTCGGGAGGCGGGCGGGGCGGGGCGGGGCGGGGCGGGGCGAGGCGGGGCGGGGCGGGGCGGGGCGGGGCGGGGCGAGGCGGGGCGGGGCGGGGCGGGGCGGGGGGCGAGGCGGGGCGGGGCGGGTGGGCGAGGCGGGGCGGGGCGGGGCGGGGGCGAGGCGGGGCGGGGCGGGCGGGGCGGGGCGGGGCGAGGCGGGGAGGGGCGGGCGGGGCGGGGCGAGGCGAGGCGAGAAAATATAATTCCGGTAGGCAACACTGCATTTTAACCCAGTCCCCCCCCCCCCCCCCCCACAAAGTCGCGCACACGGCCAGTGACATAACTGCAGCGCCGCTAAACGTAAGTTTTATAACATACCTACTGAGAGGGTCCACCATCACATTGAGGGGCTCATCGGTTAAGCCCCAAAAAACGGCTGAATTGAGAACGTCCCCTCCGAGAGTTAGATTTAACTTTTAGGTCTTACGGAATCAAGGGATGTGGGGAAAAGCAGGAGCGGGGTACTGATTTTGGATGATCAGCCATGATCATATTGAATGGCGGTGCTGGCTCGAAGGGTCAAATGGCCTACTCCTGCACCTATTTTCTATGTTTTTATGTGTCAAACAGCTGGAACTGAATCATGTCGCCCCATGTACATGACTCACCGTGAGGTGAAGAGCCCGGTTCCTGAACACACATGTCCTCTCCATGACTCATTTGTGGTTGCAGCTGGGATACATCGCTAAAACAATTGGAATTACAGGATCTGCTTCCTTACTGTATCAGAGTGATTTTGGGACAAGTTGGCCACCTGAGTGGCATTTGAGCAATGTAGATGATATTGAACAATTTGTATAGCCTCCGAAAATGTCAGATGAATTTTTTGCACTTTTCATGTATTGTATATATTTATTACCTGAATAAAGTCTATTTTGAAATAAATTTTAAGAAAAGTATTGTCCCTGAAAGTGGCAACACAGGTAGATAGATAAGGTGTGCTTGCTTCCATAGGTCAGGACACAGAGTGGGGGTCCAATCATAAGTATTTTTATACCATTCATATAAAGCAATTCACTTAACTGATATCACATCAGCCCCATAAATATACACTCCCTCCCCATACTGCAAGTAAGTAAGTTTATTGGCCAAGTATTCACATACAATAAATTTGCCTTGGTGCTCCGCCCACAAGTAACAACATGACATAGTGACAGTTACGAATGACTCAGAAAACACTAAACATTAATAATAATAAAACATTAATAATAAAACACCATTGATGAAACAAGCATGTGAACCAACAAAATACCAGATCAAAGGGAGGCTACAGATGTTTGGCTGTTGAGTAGAGCAACTACTCGTGGATAAAAACTGATTTTATGTCTGGCTTTGGCAGCTTTGACAATCCGGAGTCGCCTTCCAGATGGAAGTGATTCAAAGAGTTTGTGGCCAGGGTGAGAGGGGTCAGAGATGATCTTGCCCACTCACTGCCTGGCCCTTGCAGTGTAGTTCATCAATGGAGGGAAGGTTGCAGCCAATAACCTTCTCTGCTGATCGGACGATTCGCTGCCACCTCCAGGTGTCGTGCTTGCTGGCTGAGCCAAACCAGACTGTCTTCATAAAGTTCTTCAAATCTACTGACAGGATAAGGAAACTCGCACCACCATTCTTATCCAGGCCAACACACCAGTGTAACACCCATCCTTCATCGTAGCAATCCAAAAGCATTATGAGGTACCTTCACAAGGGCAGTAGTTCAAGAAGACTTCTTAAGGGCAATAAGGAATGGGCGATAGATGCTGGCCTGGAGATAAACTCTTGGATCACATGAAATTAATAAATAAAAATATATACAAAGTTGATTACATCGAGCAGTCCACATGAATTTTGTGCTCAACCCCAGTGCCCCAAAACAGACACTCTATTCCAAACTCTATATTAGTAAGTGATTATTGGTGGACGGCGGGAATGTTTATGGATGTGCTCAAGAATTAGAAGATGAAAGAATAAGGAAAATGCAAAAATCTATTATCATGGAAATGATAACAGGGCACATAAAATAACCACTTAGAAAATAATGATAGGATTGGGTTGAGTCAATGTGATTTTGTTTGACAAATATTTTTTTTATATTTTGGTTGTAAATATCAGGGTCAAATCAATTGACATGGTGTGTTTAGATTTTTGAAAGGCCTTTGATAAAGAATATGGTTTTCGAAATGATTAATGGACAGAAAACATTTTCAGATTGGGAAACTGTGTATATAGCATATAATATAGATCAGTGCTGGAAGAACTCAGCAGGTTTAGCAGTCTCTGTGAAGGCAAAAGATGTAAGTTGACATTTAGAGTAGTGGATTGTGCATCAGGACTGAGTTGGAACGTCGCCTACTGAGTTTGCCCAGCGTTTTAGATTCGAGCATCTGAGGTCTTTCTTATCTTTTGGATGAGAGAAACGAGTTTAATGCATTTAGATTTTCTGATGATACAAAGCTAGGTGGCAGTGTAGGGATGTTGGGAGCCTCTAAGCCTTATGGTAGAAAAATAGAACAATTAATTATTTAAAAAATATTGAAAACTATTGGTTCTCCTACAGTATGTGTTATCTGCACAAATCACTGAAAGTTAGCATTCAAGTACATCAACAATTCTAAAGGCAAATAATACATTGGCCTTTAGTACAAGAAAATTTAAGTGCAAAGACATATTAAGGGTTCTGGGTTTCAGTGAGACCATATCTGGAAATATTGTGTACATATTTAGTCTCCCTATCTAAGGAAAGAAATACTTGTGATAGACGGAGTACAGCAAAGGTTGATCAGATTGATTCCAGGGATGGTGAATTTGTCATGAGAAGAGAGATGAAGCAAACTGTGCTCATTTTAGAAGAATGAGAGGTAATCTCACAGAAAGGTACAAAACTCTTAAAAGAACATGATGGGGTAGATATTGTTTTCTCAGCTGTGTTATCTATTACTGAGGGCCACGGGACAAAGATTAGAAAAAAAATCTTCACCCAGTCTTTGAAGTCTCTGGAATTCACTATCCAAGGGGATGAGGAAACCCAGTTACCAGAAAAGTTTGAACTTGCCTGAGAGCTGACTGAGTACATGTGGTACACAGTTGAGTTCAAAACGATGGGAGATTATACATTTTGTGGCTCCTTTGCATTATAATGGACGGAGATATTGGCCACTAAATCTTTACTTACGCCTACAGCATAGCTGATGGAGTTGCCCAAAGTTGTTGTGCTAGGATACAGGCCATTGAACTGCATTGTGGCAATACTCACACAGCTGGGCATTAAGGGAGTAGTACCACTTTCAGTAGCACGACTCACAAAGTCACGATGGCACCCTTAATATTTGTTAAATCAGCAACCCTTTCAGGGACACATACTCACTTTTCCTGCCGCTCTCTAAAAATAAAAAAACATGGGCGGTTTTCTTTGAATGTAAAGTGTGCAGCGAAAATTAAATTTGATCACTTCTATAAGGCATGTTAAACACACACACATAATACACATTGAACCAAAAATATTTAGCTACCCAATATGTTAAAATAATCACAGCGCACACTCCAATTCAATTAAAATCCATGTACCATAGAACTGCCTGAGCAGATATCTGCAGCCTCTTCTGTGCTAACAGTGTTGGTTAACTCAGTCTCCACTGAAGTCTGAAGGGTTTTGGCCTGAAACGTCACCCATTCCTTCTCTCCAGAGATGCTGCCTGTCCCGCTGAGTTACTCCAGCATTTTGTGTTGACTTCGACTTAAACCAGCATCTGCAGTTCTTTCCTACACACTGAAAGCAATTCTGTTCAATTGCACATGTTTAAATTAGACTCAATTTAGTGCGTTAATCAGCCGGTATTTTGAGGGCTCTGCATTGAAATTCCTCATTCCTTGATCAAATTTGTTCTCTATTCTTTCGGTGTTGTGGTGAATTGACGGCAGTTTCGGCAGCAACCACACCAACACTCACAGTAGGGTGAACTCACGTGGTGTATTTTATTTACAGTGGTAAGGAAGTCCAGGACCAGATGGAGACCCTGTCCCTCGCTGACAGGGCACATGTGCAATTACACTGACCATCTCAGGCTTGTCCCAGAAACTTAGTTCCGGTCTTCGAAGGAGGAAGCGTAGCGATCTCAGGCTTCTTTCTGCAGTTCACCCTTCCCTCGAGAGGCAGAATTGGCGATCTCCTCCGGGAGGGAGAGATATTTCTGACTAAATCATCCACTCCCCTTATCCGACTACATTTTATCACTGTACCGCCCACTCCCCTGACATCAGTCTGAAGAAGGGTCTCGACCCGAAACGTCACTCAGCTCAGTCTGTCTTCTTGAAAGAGAAATACAAGAGAGTGCTGATAGTCTGCAGGCTGAACAAGGGTCCTAAATCGAAGATTGACACAAAATGCTGGAGTAATTCAGCGGAACAGGCAGCATCTCTGTAGAGAAGGAATGGGTGAAGTTTCGGGTCGAGAGCCTTCAGACTGAAGAGAAGGAATGGGTGACGTTTCGGGTCAAGACTCTTCTTCAGTCTGAAGAAGGGTATCGACCCGAAAAGCCACCCATTCCTTCTCTCCAGTCTGAAGGCTCTCGACCCGAAACTTCACCCATTCCTTCACCCATTCCTTGTCCCGCTGAGTTACTACAGCATTTTATGTCTACTATCAATTTCATTTATTGCAGTATGTGCAGGAAAAAAAAGTTGACATTTATATTTCACTTCTATTGTTACAAAAATGTAGGATTCCGTGTGATTCCTGAGAATTTGCTGGAGACACAAGGAACTACAGAATCATGAGCACAAATCAAACTGCAGGAGCAACTCAGTGGGTCAGATGGAATTATTGAGATGGAAGACCCAAAATGCTGTCTGCATATATTTCCCTCATGAATGCTGCCTGACCTGCTGAGTTCCTGCAGGGGTTTGTGTTTTTCCTGAGAATTGGCTGATTGCTTTTTCTTGTAAGTTGTGATTTGTAGATTCAGTTCAGTAGACCGATGTTCCACTTTTACAAAGAGCTCTCAGAACCTTTTCAAGCATTCTCAAATTGTGAGGAACATTTGATGAACTTCCCACTGCATTTTCTACAGAGGGAACCGGTATTAAGTACAAAAATAGTGCATAGCGTTTAGTACCTCTAAAAATAACAAAATATTGGTTGTGAATTCAAAATCCACCGTAACATTGGGTCCTTTACCTCTCCTATACTTTCCTTGCTGATATTCTGCTGAATATTGACTAATGTTCCTCAAATAACAATAATAAGTTGAACAGCGTGAGAACTAGCACTCTAGGTGTTCGATCGGAAAACCTCTCTCCCAACCATTTATTCATTCACATTGATGACCAATACCCTTTCTGTCACGGTTATTGCAGCTATAAGTGAATGTATAGATTCAGAACAAAATTTGGCCCGTTTATCCAAACCAGAGTTTTCAACCCTGATACCTGATTGAATTGCACTACAGAGATGGTCTCAATGGGCTGCGTGTCCTCCTTCTGTGATATAATGATTCTTGTCTGTTTGAATTGTTCTCCTTGCTGCTTCTTCCAGGAAGACAATAGGTGCAGGAGTAGGCCATTCGGCCCTTCCAGCCAGCACCGCCATTCAATGTGATCATGGCTGATCATCCCCAATCGGTTCCTGCCTTCCCTCTATATCCCCCGACCACTATCTTTAAGAGCCCTATCTAGCTCTCTCTTGAAAGTACCCAGAGAACTGGCCTCCAGCGCCCTCTGAGGCAGAGAATTCCACAGACTCACAACTCTCTGTGAGAAAAAATGTTTCCTCGTCTCCATTCTCTCAATATATATAAAACTCTCAGAACTTTCATGGTCACTATTGGTTATATGTCAAAATGCACCCACTTGTTCCCGCACAGCAAGATTGCAGGTAGGGTGGCGGGCAGAGGATGGAAGAGGTTCATCTATCATCGCATTAGAACTATCTAGTAATGCTATCCCTCTCTTTGACAGATGCCTAAACAGATATTGTGGCAATTGTAATTTTTCTGAGGACCACGGTTTCCCATGAATTCCATACACTTTAGAACTAACGGAGAGCGGGAGAATTAGTACATTGTGGGGTGAAGAGATAGGTGCAGAATTGAGAAAACTTTCAAACAAGCAAAAATACTAATTGGCAAAACAGTGGTCTGTGGTCTGGTGACATGTACTGACAGTAAGTATTTGATAAGGAGACAGCTCCACTTTAACAAGGGAGCAATCGTCTTTATGCAACAAATGTGGAAATGCAAAGGAGGTGAAGCAACTAGACCTGTTGTGAAATAACGGAATCTGAGTAGAACTGGGCTTAGTTATCAAGCCAGGAAGCAGTGGGCAGGGAGGAGTCAGTGAGAAGTGGAAAAGGTGGAGAGGAAGGGAAGGAATTGGGGAACAAAGAAAGTGGGAATTTAGAGGAGGACCATGAAACAGGAGGGAGGTATTCATAGGGGAGGAGGAGGAAGTTAGTATAAGAGGAGGAAGAGGAAGTGGTACCAGGAGAACAGAAAGGGGGGGGAGGGAAGCAGAGATGGAGGAAGAGCTTTGGGGATGGGGGCAGGAGCAGTCTCAACAGGTTGCAGCCATTTCATTGACAGCGGTCGATCCTTGAGGTTGATCGCATAACTATTTCAAGTAACTTCAATGGAGATACAGCAGCCGTCCATCTCCCAAGCGGTAGCCTCTGGGGAACTATGAATAGGATCATTAGAACAAAAAAAGAATGCCTTACAAATACCATGGCTGCTCACTAGAGTGATTTGTTATCTCAGAACATTACTAAATTGTTTCAGATCCCGTGTTACTACATGGTCTTCATTTCATTCGGAATTTACATCTATTCCCAAGTTTCTAACAGTAACGTTGAGCCAATCAATGTTGTTTTCTTAATACTTGTTTTCTACTCACTGATACTGTCAGGTAGGAGGTACAGAACTCTGAAGTCGCACACCACCAGATTTAAGAAAGCCTGCTTTTCCATGACCATCAGGTTCTGGAGCTGATCTGCAAAATCCTAATACTACTTAGACAACAGATTATCATGGACCGCCACTATGCACCACAATAGATGTGTTTTCTACTTGCGTTTTGCATAAATGTATTGTTTTCTTTTTACAATCTTTTTCTTTTCACTTTTATAATTTGTGTTATTGAATTATTTATATGTATACACCAATTATGGTTTTGCACATTGTCTGGGTCCACGTACCTGTGATGCTGCTGCAAACAAGATTTTTGCCGTACCTATACCACGCCAGACCTCTGCATATGACAATAAACTCAACGTGTCAATATAATTGCAGTGTATCAGGTAAACAGTTGAGAGAGTGGGTCTGAGAAAGACTGAAACAAAAAGATAGGTGTGGCTTGGGCTCATTTGATCAGTACACCTTTAAACTGGGAGAAAATGAGTGGAGTTGGAGATGTTCAATTGGGCAAAAAAAAAATTCCAGTTTTTCCCTTCACTTCAGTGGCATAGCTGCTGCCTCGTAGTGCCTGGGACCTAGGTTTCTGCACGTTTTCTGTGACTGTGTGGATTTCCTCTGGGGTTTTAGGTTAATCGGCCTCTATAAAATTATTCTTAATGTGCCGGGAGTGGGTAAGGAAGTGGGGCAACATGGAACTAACGTGAACAAGCGATCGATGGTCAGCAAGGATTCGGTGAGGTGAAGGGGTTGTTCCCATTCAGTATCTTTATACTAAACTAAATTTCAATAAGTGTCCTCATCTGGGAAGCATGCTAGGTCACTCTGCCTAAAGTGGAATGCAGTGACTATGCAATTTCACATTGGATGGATTAAGACAAGATCAGACAGGTCAGCACATAGGGTGGTGTGGAGAAGGGCTGATATACCATCTCAGATACCTCAAAATGCACAGCAGATGTATGGAAAGAAGCTTTCATGGATACACCACGAATGACTTGGCTCTGACTTTAAGATGATTAACAACTCAAGATGGTTTAATTGTCATATATACCGAAAACAGAACAATTAAATTCTTACTTGCAGCAGCATAACAGGTCTGTAAACACAGTTCTTACAGATAACATAATAAACAAAAATCAATAAACTAAAAAACAATATTAGTGAAAAAATAGTTCAGGGTCCCTAATGCAACTAAGACAGTTCTTAGTTTATAGTCGGTGTTTGTAGCGTTCATGCGCATGATGGTGGTTGGACTATTCCTGCGCAGAAACTATTCCTGAACCCGGGCACGGAAATCGCTATCAAATGCGGGGGGCACAATTTCTTGGCAGCCACGCGCGTGCATGCGAACAGATGCAAGGCTTCGGCCAAGGGCCCTGTGGATGGTAACATCCGGAGCTGACCTGGTTGGTGACCGACTCCAAACTCCAGCAGCTTCGTCCGCCCCGAATTGTGGGTCTTTCATCGGCCCGTTCACGGGGTCTTTCATCGGCCGGCAGGGGGTGCAGCATCGGGAGCCTTGATGCAGCAGTTTGATTTTAAGCCACGCCGGGCGCTGAAAGGCCCCCACGAATTGGCCGATTCAGCCCGGATTACAAAACATGGGGGGGGGGGGGAGTGTGTCCCTCATCCCCCCCCCCCAGGATTTCCGCCCTTGCCTGAATCTGGAGAACACATTTCAAGCTTCTTATACATTCCTGGAGTGAGGATGTGACCAGTGTAGTGTGGGTCCTTGATGATGTTGGTTGTCTTTTTGAGACAGCACCTCCTTTGTAGAGTGGGATATTTAGCGAGAAAAACACTTTTGGGAACAGATACTTTTTCATCTATTAATCATTTCCCTCTCCACCAATGCTACTTGACTGCTCGGACCCGGAGTATCCTGTTGGTACTGTAGATTGGTTATTGCATGTGAACCAATCATAGTAGAGTAGCATCATTAACCCCACCTTACTGCATGCTTTATATTAACACCCACTTCCTACATTAGGTAGTCTTGGAAGCAGTAGTGATGAACTAACATCCTGCTGTACCGCTATACTATGTGTTACAATTAAAGATGACTTTAAACTCTAGACCTGTGTAACATCAATCATTTACATGGTGTCAATCAGCATGAAGTGACCCACTGTGTCCGTATATCGGGTTTTATTCGTGTTTTATCAGTTTTTATTTGTATCACCATGGCTCACTCGAGCCGCAAGCCAGCGCAGCTCATCTTCGATCCAGACATCGGGGAACGATGGAGGCTATTTGAGATCGACTACGAACACTATATCAACATTGTCCATCACAATGAACCAGATGCTGTCAAAGCTTCGCTTCTACTAAACCTGGCGGGACAGAGGCTCTGATGAGAGCGCAGACGTTCGACTTCGCGTCAGCCGTTCTTGACGCCAACGATCAGGTAGTTGTACGTGCTGAGACTGTGCCTGACCCCAATGTCTTACTGTGTAAATTCCGGGAACTATGCGACCTACCCTCAAACCGTATCTTAGAACGAGCAAAATTGTTCGCGAGACACCAGCTTCCTGATGAGCCTGTTGAGAAATTTATTTGTGATTTGAAATACATGGCTCAGCGATGCCGCTTCGGGGTTATGTCCAACGAATTAATCTGGGACAAACTTGTCAGTGGCACGACTGACAAAAGCTAAAGACTGAGTTACTACGGAATGCTGACTTAACCCTTGAACAAGATGTGCATGCCTGCCGCACGTCTGAGATTGTGGCTCCACTTAGTGACCAGTTTGACACTCAGAAAAAGAGTACAAACTTGATGGGTTTCAACAAACGAGCCACACCGACAGCTAACAGAAGATTTATGAACGAAACGGCTAACCGGGGATTTATCAATGGGCCGCCGCAAAGATGTCCAAATTGTAACTATTTCCACAACAAGGGACAGATGTTCTGTCCAGCGAACGGCAAGCCATGTAATTATTGCAAGAAGATGAATCACTTCGCTGTTTCCTGCAGGTCCCGTAGGAACAGAACTTCCAGCTCAGCGTCTAATCTGCACCTGTTGCAACAAGACCAAACATTTTCAGACTCGCAGGACCAGCTCGAAGCTGCCCACGAGGACGATCCAATTAGCTCATATGAGGCGTCCACTGTGCATACACTCCTACACACAGCTGGTAAGCTTTTGGATCCATCTGTGTCCATGTTAATTAACAACAAGGCTGTGAAGGACAAATTGGATACTGGGGCTCGCGTGAATGTAATGTGCACGTCTACAACTGGATAAAAAATAATGAGACCTTGACTAGAGATAGCTCTACCCTACATGCTTATGGGGGGGGGGAGGTCCTGCATTCTCTTGGAAGAACTAGCTTTAAATGTGTACTGCAAAACACCACAAGAAATCCGACTTTCTATATCCTACAATCGGACTCTGTGATTCTACTCGGCAAGACCTAGGGCTAGTCTCGTTCGACCGCTCCGTTCACAAGTTACTTATATCCGAGGACCTGATAAAATGCTACCCTGATCTGTTCGATGGCAAGCTGGGCAAGCTGCCTGCAACCTATAAGATCGCCATTGACCCCACCGTCGACCCAGAGGTCTGTGCCCCCACCGTGTGCCACGTGCTGGGACTTCAATAAGGCAGACCTAAAGAAATCACTCCCCAACTTTCACCAACATGTCTCCTGCTGCACCAGAGGACCAAACACCCTCGACCACTGCTACACCACCATCAAGAATGCTTACCGCTCTATCCCTCGCCCTCACTTTGGTAAATCCGACCATACTGCGGTGCTGCTTCTTCCTGCCTACAGGCAGCAATTAAAGAGCGCACCCCCAGAGGTGAGAACAGTACAGAGCTGGTCGGGGGGAGGGGCAGAGGAACAACTACAGGACTGTTTGGAGTCTGTAGACTGGGCAATGTTCAAGAATTCGGCAACGGACTTGAATGAATACGCCACAGTCGTTACAGACTTCATTATGAAATGTGTGGAGGACTGCATCCCTACAAAAACATTCCGAGTGTTTCCCAATCAGAAACCTTGGATGAACTGTGAGATCCGCACTCTTCTGAAGACCAGACACCAGGCATTCATGTCTGATGATATGATGACACGAAGTCCAGATACAACCTTGGTAAGGCTATCAAAAAGGCCAAAAGGTAGTTCTGCTCCAAACTGGAGGATGAGACAGATGTTCGGCAGCTGTGGCGGGGACTGAATGCAATCACCTCCTACAAGGCGAAACCAGGAGGCAGCTCGGATATCGGCGATACATCACTCCCTGATGAGCTCAATGCATTTTACGCACGCTTTGATAGGGTGAACACCGATGTGCCTTCCCGAGCCCCCATTCGCTGTGATGGTATTTCAGTCTCAGTCACAGAGGCCGACGTCAGGAAATCCTTCAGAGGGGTGAACCCTCGAAAAGCGTCTGGACCTGATGGCATACCTGGTCGTGTTCTAAAAACCTGTGCGGACCAACTGGCTGGAGTTTTTACGGACATTTTCAACCTGTCACTTCTGAGGTCTGAGGTTCCCACCTGCTTCAAAAGGGCATCAATAATACCAGTGCCCAAGAAGAGCAAGGTGACGTGCCTCAATGACTATCGACCTGTGGCACTAACGCCTGTGGTGATGAAGTGCTTCGAGAGGTTGATCATTGGGCAAATCAACTCCTACCTCGACAAAAACCTGGACCCACTGCAGTTCGCTTACCGCCACAACAGATCAATGGTGGACGCGATCTCGCTGGTCCTCCACTCCGCTCTGGACCACTTGGACAACAAAAACTCTTGTCAGGCTGTTATTCATTGGCTACAGCTCGGCATTTAACACAATCATCCCCTCCAAGCTGGTTACCAAACTTGCAGAACTGGGTCTCTGCGCATCCCTCTGCAATTGGATCCTCGACTTCCTCATTCACAGACCAGTCTGTTCGTATTGGTGGAAATGTGTCAGACTCGATAATAATCAGCACAGGAGCACCTCAAGGATGCGTGCTCAGCCCCCTGCTGTACTCACTCTATTCTCATGACTGCGTAGCCGGTCATAGTGCAAACTCCATCATCAAGTTCGCTGACAACACCACTGTTGTGGGACGTATCACTGATGGGGATGTGTCAGAGTATAGAAGAGAGATCGAGCGACTGTCCATATGGTGCCAGCACAACAACCTGGCCCTCAACACCAGCAAAACCAAGGAACTGATTGTGGACTTTGGAAGGAGTAGGATGGGGACCCACAGTCCTGTTTATATCAATGGGTCGATGGTTGAAAGGGTCAAGAGCTTCAAATTCCTGGGCGTGCACATCTGTGAAGATCTTTCCTGGTACGAGAACACAGATGCAATTATTAAGAAAGCTCATCAGCGCCTCTACTTCCTGAGAAGATTATGGAGAGTCGGTCTGTCAAGGAGGACTCTCTCTAACTTCTACAGGTGCACAGTAGAGAGCTTGCTGACCGGTTGCATCGTGGCTTGGTTCGGCAACTCGAGTGCCCTGGAGAGGAAAAGACTACAAAAAGTAGTAAACACTGCCCAGTCCATTATCGGCTCTGACCTTCCTTCCATCGAGGGGATCTACCACAGTCGCTGCCTCAAAAAGGCTGGCAGCATCATCAAGGTCCCACACCACCCTGGCCACACACTCATCTCCCTGCTACCTTCGGGTAGATGGTACAGGAGCTGAGAACTGCAACGACCCGGTTCAGGAATTGCTACATCCCCACAGCCATCAGGCTATTAAACTTGTCTGGGACAAAACTCTGAACATTAATACCCCTCCACCTGTTATTTGCACTTTATTAATTTATTAACTAATGTGTGTATTTACGTATATAATTGTAGTCAATGCCTACTATGTTCTGTTGTGCTATGCAAAGAAAGAATTTCATTGTTCTGTCAGGGACACATGACAATAAACTCTTTTGACTTTTGACATGCCATGCGAGACAGAATTGTGACTGAACTAAAAAACATGGTGTCCATGGGTGTACTAGCCAAAATCAGTGAACCCACATGGTGGGTCTCCACCATGATTGTCACACATAAGAAAGACAAAAACGAGCTCCGCCTGTGCATCAATCCAAAAGACTTAAACACTGTCATCAAGCGCCCGCACTATCCGATGAGGACTGTGGAGGACGTCACTGCACAAATCGGGCGCGCAACAGTGTTTTCTGTACTAGGCGCAAAAAGCTCGTTCTGGCAGATACCTCTGGATGACGAGTCCACAGACCTCACCACGTTTGATACACCATTTGGCAGATTCAAATTTCTTAGAATGCCATTCGGCATCAACTCGGCCAGCGAGGTTTTTCAAAGAACCATGGAACAGCTGTTCCCGTGTGCTATCATTGTAGATGACATCCTGGTTTATGGCAAGGACATAGCAGAGCACAACAACAACCTCAAGCTCATTCTGGACAGGGCACATAAGATAAACCTAAAATTCAACCCTAAGAAACTGCAACGACCCAGAGGTCACCTATGTCGGACACGTATTCACTTCTGATGGTCTTAAGTCTGACCTGAAGAAAACTGCTGCCATCCAAGAAATGCCAGCCCCTACCGATGTGCTAAGCCTACAATGATTTATGGGTATGGTGAACTATTTGAGAAAGTTCATACCAAATCTCAGTGAGCTAAGTTCACCACTGAGACAACTCACCCGCAAGGACACTGAATGGACCTGGTACCAGCAGCATCAACAGGTATTCGATTTTTAAAAACTTCAGTTGGCCAGCGCTCCCACCCTGACATACTTCGATCTGAAGCGTCCTGTCACGATAACCTGCTATGCCTCACAATACGGGCTGGGCGCAGCCTGCCTTCAAACATCTGCCGATGGGATCGTACAGCCTTTATCTTATGCCTCCTGCACCATGACGTACACCAAACAGCGCTATGCCCAGATCGAGAAAGAGCTGCTAGCTGTGGTCTTCGCTTGCTCAAAATTCAAGGACTTCAACCGGGAACACTTTCATAGTGGAAACAGACCACCAACCACTTGTAACCATCCTGAACAAACCTATACACGCAAAACCTGCACAACTGCAGCGCATGATGATGCAGCTCCAGCGCTTCGACTTCAGAATCGTTTACAAAAAAGGACATGCTCGTTGCTGACATCTCTCTCGTGCACCACGTGCATCCAGTGAATGACATCCATATGAATGCGATGAACTTACAGTTCTTAAGATTTACTTCCTTCCCACGGAACGCCTGGCTGAACACACAGCTGCTGACAGCACTCTATAGCTACTCTCATCCATAATCAAAAGAGGCTGGCCAGACAGACAATCGAGCACACCACTGGAGGTGCAGCCATTCTTCCGAGTCTGCGACGAGTTGGTAATACAGGACGGTGTCATTGTTAAAGGTCACAAAGTCGTGATCGCTTCATCCTTGCAAGACAAATACTACAAAGTGGCACACAACGGCCACCCAGGTACTGAGGCCACGTTTTCCCACGCACAGAGCATGTTCTACTGGCCCTGGATGGCCAAATACATACGGGACAGAACAGCTTCCTGTCCCACAGTTTGGCACCACACCAACAGAAACAGCCTCTGCTACAACAACCCCCACCAGCACTGCCCTGGACGTCAGTGGCAGCAGACATTTTCGAATGGCACTACTAGTCCTAGTTGACTCCAACTGGTTCGAACTTGATTTACTGCCCACCATCACATCTGACATAGTCATTCAAAAGCTACAGACACTTTTCCGTATTCGGTGCACCAGTCCGCCTGCAAACTGACAACGGACGATAATTCACCAGTCACGCATTCAAACACTTTGCCAACCAATGGAACTTCCACCATGTCACAAGCAACCCTGAATACCAGCCTCAAAGTAACAGGCTCCCTGAACGGGCCATCGGGAGCACAAAACGCTCCCACCTCGCCAAGTCAGATGTGTATCTCGACCTTTTAAACCTCAGAAACATCTCCAGAGACGGGGTCCTAGGCTCACCAGCTCAACGCCTGTCTCCAACAACACGACCTCCGATACCAATTGCTCAGCGGAAGCTGGTGCCACAGGTGCTTAAGCCAGCCGCGGTCCAGAAGCTCCAGAAGCGCATCCAGGAGAAACACAACATCCAGAAACGATCCTATGACAAGTCCAGTAAACCACTGAAGCCGCTGCTGCAGGGTCAAGTCGTCCATTTGCAGACTGCTGTAGGACATTCCCGTCTAGGTTTTGTTGTCGTCCCATCTAAGGAACCCCGCTACTTGTCAACGCCAATGGTGCCCTGTACAGATGGAGCCGCCAACACTTGCTGCTTGTAAAACAACCTCGTCCACCTCCAGCCGATCCTTTTGCCCCACCACTGCAGTTTAAACCCTCTGCTGCTGCTGCTATCCCTGTTCCCAGCGTGTCCTTACTGTATGCTTTATATTAAAACTCACTTCCTACATTAGGTGGTCTTGGAAGCGGCAGTGATGAACTAACAACTAATAACCTGCTGTACCGTTATACTATGTGTTACAATTAAAGATGACTTTAAACTCTAGACCTGTGTAACATCAATCATTTACAGGTATAATATACTACCAATAACAACTGTTTTGAAGGCCTCATCCAGCAAAAGCGCTCTCTTCATGATCAACGAAGACCACAGTTCCCCTTTGTCCCTCAATAGAGCAACATCTTCCACTAAAAACGACTTGAAATCCCATGTCAGAAGCAATTAGAAGAGACTGGGAAGAGGAACTAGGCCTAAAAATTCTGAAAGTCAGATGGGAAGAAAACCTTTTATATATACACAATAGTTCAATTCGAAGTCAAACAAACTTTATTGTCATTTAGAAATACATCGATATATACAATTCCAAACGAAATTCCGTTGCATTTGGCTCCCCGTGCAACACGATAATTAACAGAAGGATAAAATGGATAAACGTTAGACATACTTTAAATCAATTTAAAATACTGCACAGACTACTATTCAAAGACTAAACTGAATAAGATCTTTTCAAATGTATCTCCTATTTGTGACAAATATCTCCTTCAAGAAACAACTATAACACATTCCTTCGCCTCTTGCATAAAATTACATAACTTTTGGAGAGGAATTTTTGAAATTTTCTCAAAAACATTAAAAGCAAAACTGGATCCCGACACGGAACTGATTGTTCTAGGAACGTCAGAAGCCTGCTCTGAGCTATCAATATTTCAAAGACGTTTCCTCAACTATGGTCTGATAATGGTGAAAAAACGAATACTCAAATTTTGGAAACATACATCAGCCCCTACTATCAAAATATGTATTACAAACATGTCTGAGACGCTACATCTTGAAAATATGAGACTTGTCTTAGCAGAAAAACCAGAGCATGTTTCGAAGACATGGACACCATTCATTGACTTATTACAAGGATTGTATGGTGCAACACAATTTCAGAGTTAAATTTAATTATGGGTTGGGTGATGGGTGGGGAGGGATACGAAGCAGGTAAATCATTACCTTTTGTTTTTCTTTCTGTTTTTGTCTTATTTTTCCACGTCTTTCTTATTTATTTTACTTACTCTTTGGCTACACCAATTTGGTAGTCTAGGGGTTCTATTCTTGCACATCCACTTTTTCTCTCTCTTGCTTTCTCTCTTCTTTTCTTTCATTGTTAGCTAAAAATTAAGTGAAGCTATACAATAACTGTATTGTCATATGCTGCGGTTTACATTTTTGTACACTGCTAATAAATAAAAATAAAACCAAAAAAAACATGTTTTAACTGTTTTTTGGGGTAAAAATTGAAATATGATATACAACAGTCAAACACGACCATTCTCATTCCATATCACTCCATGCTGACATGGGTTACATATATCAGAACACCAGAGGTCTTAGTTTAGTTTATTGTCACGTGTAACGAGGTACAGTGAAAAGCTTGTGTTGCGTGATAACCAGTCAGCTGAAAGACAGTACATGATTACCCAGCTTTGTTCCATGAGAAATGCCGAAAGAGTCCCCCACCCACCAGCAGCGTGAGTAGGATTCCATTATCTCCACAGGGCATAGTTCAGTCCCCTCGTGAGAGGGGTAGGGGCTCGGATCCCATCACTTCCACAGGACCAAAGATACTGCTCCTCCAGTATCTTTGCACAAGATAGAGTCCTGGACCCTCGAATTGGGACTAGGGAGTAGGATCCCATCATCTCCACAGGACTAAGGCAGCTCACCAGGCTCCAGTACCATTCTCAGCACCGAGACTGGGGCCTGGGGGGTGGATCCGAAGTACGGCCAATTAAAGCTGTCCTTCAGGTGTGTATCTCTCGGTGAGGACAGTCCGGGAGAGCCGTTGGCCGCCCGCACCACGATGGCCACCCCACGCACAGCTCGTCCTCCATCGCCGCCGCCGCTCTCCCCTTTTGCCTCTTCCCGCCGAATGTGCCACGCAAGGCGGCGCGTTGACGTCACTCGCGGAGCGGGCGCCGTGCGGCCGCCATCTTAGGCAGCGGGTGGGGAGTGAGCGGGAGCCGGGAGGCCGCGCCGACACAGCCGCCAACGCCGGCATGCTCAGCTGCCTGTGACCAACGAGGCAGCGCCGGGAGGCAGGCAGGCAGTGCTGTGCGCTAGCGAAGCGGAGCCCGGCCCTCCCTCCCTCCCTCGCCACCGTGTGGTTGTGAAGTGGGGTCCGGGACTCGGGGTTGCAGCTCGGGGGGAGGTGAGGTGAGCCGAGCCGTGCCTCGTCGCCATGGCGGCCGCCAAGTTCGAATCGCACGACCGGACGAGCTGGTACTTCGGGCAGCTGAGCCGCCAGGAAGCGCAGGGCAAGCTGCAGGGCCAGCGGCACGGCACCTTCCTGGTGCGGGACAGTACCACCTGCCCGGGCGATTACGTGCTTTCGGTGTCGGAGAACTCCAAGGTGTCGCACTACATCATCAACAGCCTGCCAAACAAGTTCAAGATCGGCGACCAGGAGTTCGAGCACCTGCCCGGCTTGCTCGAGTTCTACAAGATCCACTACCTGGACACCACCACCCTGATCGAGCCGGCCGCGCGGGTGGCGGGCCCGCCTATCTCGCTGGGCAAGGCCGCTGGCCCAGGCCAGGGCCACGTCCTGCTGGGCCCCGGCACGGCCTCGGGCGGCGGCGAGGAAAGCGCCGACTACGTGCGGACGCTGTACGACTTCCCCGGCAACGACGTGGAGGACCTGCCCTTCAAGAAGGGCGAGCTACTGGTGATCGTGGAAAAACCCGAGGAGCAGTGGTGGAGCGCCCGCAATAAGGACGGCCGCCTCGGCATGATCCCCGTTCCCTACGTCGAAGTGGTGGTCAAGTCGGCGCCGCAGCAGCAGCAACAGGCGCCGGGCTACCGCAACTCTAGCAGCTACGGCATTCCCGAGCCTGCACACGCCTACGCTCAGCCCCAGACCAGCAGTCCCCTGCCCACCGGCCCTAACCCGCTGCCCACTACCCAGAACGGGCCCGTCTACGCCAGGGCCATCCAGAAGAGAGTTCCTTGCGCCTATGACAAAACTGCTTTGGCGTTGGAGGTAGGCACATTATCGGCAGGCATCTTCCCTTTGCTTCGGTTGCCAATGGTCCTGAAGCAGGGAAGTGGAACTTCGATTGTTCTCGGGTAGTCTTAATAGGAAGTAACGAAGGGGTTTGGTATATGGGGCAATTAGTTTCCAGTATGGGTTTAGTTGTTAATTAGTACGTGACTTTAACGTAAACGAAGCAGTGGTAGATAAATGTGTAGGATTTATGTAGGATCACCTGGAGAAAAGGTATAGGTGAGTTTAGTGGTAGACATGTTATCTCTGTAGTACTTAGAAAAAAGTAATTTGGGAGGAACTTGGAAGAAAAAAACTATGA
The DNA here is from genome assembly GCA_035221665.1 of Okamejei kenojei. Lineage (NCBI taxonomy): Eukaryota > Metazoa > Chordata > Chondrichthyes > Rajiformes > Rajidae > Okamejei > Okamejei kenojei. The sequence continues at coordinate 26,275,788 of CM069155.1, forward strand.
AAAAGGGGTAACATTAATGTCTCTTGTAAAGCGGGGCCTTGTATAGAATAAATTCCTGCTCTGATTGTTAAAATCGCGTTGTATTTTAAAATGTGGAACGTGAATCCAAAGAAGTGCCGAAAAATAAAAGGGTATATTATTCACCAGGGTATATGTAAGATGACGAGCAAACACCAATTGTTATTTCACCAGCCAGGGAAGTAGGAGTTCATTTGAAAACTTTTTAAAAAAAAAACTTGTTTATAGTGGAGAGAAGAATGGCTGTTCATGTGGAGCCATCTTTCTATTCTGGAATAGTTTAGATGGGAAATGTATGTTTGTGCTTTCATGAAAGATATTTGATTAAAAAAAATCAGTAGACATTTGGATATTAATGGAATTGATGGATATGATATTAATGAAGAAAAATGATGCAGAGGTAAAATAAGTCAGAACCTCTGACAGGATGAGTATGCACAAAAGGCAGAAAGGACAATTCTTATGTTGCTGTGCTGAAATATATAAAGTATAGACAAGGGATGGGTTTGAAGCTACTTTTTTAAACTAAGCTGGTTAGTGGAAAAATAAAAGATAAAAGATTGAAATGCTAGAATTTGGGCATGGACAGAGTGGATCCTGGAAAGATTCAATTGGGTCATTAATTGCAATTGTTTATTTTAATTCCATTATACCAGTGGTTGATAGTAACAATATTTTTCTGATGGGAGGTGTCAAAGAACTTCATTATTATTTTACAGGGTGACACATTGGTGTAAATATTAGAACTGCTACCATACAGCTCCAGCAATCTTGGTTCAATCATGACCTCCAGTGATGTCTGGAGTTTACCTGCTCCATGTGGCTGCATGGGTTCCTTCAAGATGTTTCTGTTTCTTCCAACACCCCAAAGATTGCAGGTTGGTAGGTTAATTGGCCACTGTAAATTGCCCCTGGTGTGTAGGTGGGTGGTAGAATCAGGCAGGAGTTGATGGCTTTGTGAAGAGAATAAAATGTGATTGACGTAAGTGCTTGATGGTCAGTGCGGAACAAATTATTTGAAATTGTATAAAAGAATTGCAGATGCTGCTTTAAATCAAAGGTAGACACAAAATGCTGGAGTAACTCAGCAGGTCAGGCAGCATCTCTGGAGAGAAGGAATGGGTGACATTTCGTGTCAAGACGTGAAGAAGGTCTCAACCCGAAACGTCGTCCATTCCTTCTCTCCAGAGATGCTGCCTGACCTGCTGAGTCAAATGGTTTGAAGGGTCTGTTTCTATGTTAACTGTAACACTTTGGCTATAAAGGTAAGCCAGTACATAGTTTGAGTAAAGGAAACTAATTTTGGAATCTGCCTTATATTGATGGGCCAGATGCAAGAGTGCAATTGTGCTGCCTGTATAATCAGTAGTACAGAAGCAAAGGTTTCTGGCTATGTTCCCTCCTGTGTCCCCCTGAAGATAAGTTCTGGGAGATGCAATATGAATTTTCTTCTTTATTATCCTCCAATAAATACTGTTCTCAAAACTGAATGTATGAAATAGTTATGAGGTCTTTAAGGTTGTTTGGAATCTATTTGAAGATTTCATGTAACAAGAGATAACAGCTATTTAACAGAGATGGTTAGAAGATCCACTTGAAAATACTGTGGCAAACATTCTCATGAGTATTTTCATTGGATTTCCAATTTGCAACAAGATTTTTTATGATTTGTTTTAGTATCAATTTTGAGGGAACCAGGGTTGCTACCATGTCTGTTCCAGTATAAATCATCTAGAGGTGCAGAATTCATTGATATCAGCAATTAATATTACATAGATTTTACTTTTCATTATGTGCTATTGATTTAATATCCCCTATTGCCAGATAAACTTCATTCATATTGTTCATTTTGGTGTCATATTATTTTCATTTGTAAGAGGATAAGTTTGTGGACTTGACAGCATAGTGTCACTCATCAGTTGAGTGACACTTCATTAAGCTGCAAAGAGTGCAGAGAAGATTTAGTTTAGTTTGTCACGTGTACTGAGGTACAGTGAATTTATGTGGGTATTGCTAGGACTTGGGGGCCTGAGGTTGGGCAGGCTACGACTTTATTCCTTGGAACACTGAAAGCTGAGTGGTGATCTTATAGAGGTGCATAAGATCATGAGGGGAATAGATGGTGTGAATGCAGAGTATTTTACCCAGAGTAGAGGAATCGAGAACCAGTGGACATAAGTTTAAGTTGAGAGGGGATAGATTTAATGGGACCCTGAGGGTGGTGAGTACATGGAACGAGCCGCCAGAGGAAATAGTTGAGGCAAGTACTATAACATAATTTAAAAAAACATTTGGACAGGTTCATGAAGAGAAAAGGGTTAGGGGGATATTGGCCAAATGTGGGCGGGTGCGACTAGTGCAGATGGGGCATCATGGTTAGCACGGATAAGTTGTGCTGAAGGGCCTGTTTCCATGTTTTATGACTCTGAATTGGGTCATCACTAAATTATGATCATGATGAATGGGGGGGGCTACCTGGAATTTAGCCCATGGAAATTAAAACATTCTGATTCCAAATGTATGCAGTGGAGAGCTAAACAAACGTTGAGATTGAACAAACCAGTTGGCTTGTGTGTTCACGAAACCATGTTACATTTTGTTAAGAAAGTGAGAATAAGTAAGTTCGGTATTCCGACTGCGCATGCCCAGGTCATAGATCATTTATGATAAACATTCTCTGCAGCTCAGCTGCTGCGTGTATACAGACCTACGTTTCATGCGTAGTCAGGATCGAACCCGGGTCTCCGGTGCTGCAAGCGTTGTTTAATTACTACTGGACCGTCCCCACCCCTGTCCGGGGGCGGTCAGAGATGTCCGGGGTGACCCTGGACTGACGGGACATCTGCCCCGAGCAGTGGCAGCTCCAGGCTTACAGCCTGCGCGGAGCAGAAGCGCTAACTCCAGCTCAACTCTGCCTGTCCCGCTGGGTTAACCGACAGCCCTGGACTGTCGGGACATTGGCCCGGAACAGTGGCGGCCCCGGGCTTGCAGCCATCGCGGAGAAGAAGCGCTAACTCCAGTTCAACTCTGCCTGTCCCTCCGGGCTAACCGACAGCCCTGGACGGGTCCGCCTGGCTGTAAGCCTGGAGCCTGGGTCACCCCGGACATCTCTGGCTGCTCCCAAACAGGGATAGGACACGTAGGAGAGGACGGAGACCGAGATGGTCCAGTAACAATTCAGCAGCGCCGGAGACCGGGTTCTTTCCTGAGTACAGATGAAACGCAGGTCTGTACACATGTAGCAGTTTAGCTGCCGAGAATGTCTCTCCACTGGTCCACTCTCTCCCCGTCTCCCACTCGCATCTGCCACCCCACCCCCTCTCTCGCTTTTACACCCCACTATCCTGGCACATCCCCCCCCGTTCCTCAGATTAACTATATTTTTACACATAAGTTATGAATAAAGATAAGAATTTATACACAGATTATACAGCCAGCGCTTTGTCCGCTTTTTCCTTTATCGTGAATTACCTTTGACAAATCTCATGATTCCTTGCGTTTTTTGGAATACCAAACTCGCTTATTGTAGAGCAGTTTAATACGGTTCTGAACTGCTATCTTTGGCAATTATTGACACAAGTTGGTGACTTCTATATATGAACAAAATCATTAACTGGAATTCCTCATGGTATGATTCCTATATGCTCTGAGGTCTGTTTTTCACTCTTCTAACTCCTCATGTGGAGGTCATGCTCAACCATAAGTAGAAAAAAATAATATTCATTTAAGTTGTTAATTAGCTTGCTTTCTTTTTTAAGCAGTGTTGAGATTGAGTACCGTGACCTTTTTGCATAACTATTTTGGAGAATTTGTTCTTGGAGGAAGAATTAGTATGGGATATTGAGTCTAATTTGATGAAATCATTTGAACTAAATTTACTATATTGAAGCAAGCTATCTAAATTGCACATCGAGCTCTCTGGTGTGTGTATGCCCATTGAATTAATTGTTTGGGCCTTTCCTGTGATTTTATCTTCCAATCAATCAGATTTATTCATCACATACTCAATAAAGTGCAGTGAAATGAACTTGCCAGCAGTGGTACAATAAAAAAGAACACAATACACAATAACAATTTAATACAAACATCCACCACAGCATTCTTCACTGTGGTGAAAGGCACAAGGTATAGTCGATCCTCCTCTATTTTCCCCCACAGGAAAGGCACAAAAAAAATAATTTCCATGGAACCTACCAGAAAACTAATGATCCTTGGTCCACGCTACAGACATTTAAACCCAAATTCTCCCTTCTAAAACTTAGATTCTAGTTCAACCACTATTCCAACCCCTTCAATTCTTCCCAGTTGTTTTCACTCTTCCTTTAATCTCCAACAACTTAATCTGTGCCCTACTGACTCAGCTAGTGGTTTATTGAGACATGAACTTAGTACAGTAGTTTTGGCTCAACTGTTTACACCAGGAAGCCAGGTGGTTATCTAATTTTAGGGTACGGTAACCTCCATGAAATCAAGCTGCTGGAAACCCAGTGCATTGTTTGCTTTTTCCAATGTTGTGGATCAAACCGTCTGTCCAGATGAGCAACAATTCACTTGCACTTTTTTCCAGTTCACTGTACTTCATTAGGTCTTCACAATGTGGTCTCCTCAGCATTGGAGAAACCAAGTGCATTTTGGTGAATGGGTTTGTGCAGCACTTGCACTTGATTTGGAAGAACAACAGTGCCAGTTGTCTGGTATTTTAATTCTGCATCCCTGTCCTGGTCCTGCATTATCTGTCTGTGGTAATGCAGTAAGGCCTATCACAAGTTTCAAAAACAATACCTCATCTTCAATCTGGGAAGACTGCAATTTGCTAGCCTTGATGTTAAATTCTATAAATTTAAATAACATGCTCCTTCGTTGTCAATATCTGAATTGCTCGTTTCTATCTATTCGTCACACATGCTGTTAACAGCACTTTACTCCACAAAAAAGCAGGATTTGCTTATAATTTCTCATTGCTACCATAACCTCCATCCACACATGCTCCTGGCCTGAGAGTTTCTGACATTTTCTTTTTTTTAATACATTTTATTATACTTTTAACCTATGATAAAATATCACAACTTATGCTCGTCGACCTCGAGACCCCACTGTCGCTGAGCCTCCCGCTGCCGAGGCTCCCATCTCCGCAACCGCTGAGGCTCCTTCAGCCCAGACAGGCCTTGCCGCCAGGCTTCACCGCAGCCCCCTGGGAGGCCTGTGGGGCATCGGGCCAACCAGGGCACGTTCCGATCTACGGTTGTCGTTCTGGTCGGCGACAGCGCGGTTGTTCAGCGGGTGGATCGGGCCCGTGCGGCTCCCCGGGACACTCCCGCCACGCGCATGGCTTATTGTTGCATAATAACAATGCACTCATAGATTTTTAAATATACATTGGGGTATTGACCTTTAGAAAGATGATCTCAGAAAAGATACTTGTAATCTACTGCAAAAAAATTGATGTTGCAGTTACGCCGAGATTTCTCTATAAAGATTTGTAAATGGGTGACTTAGGCTAGTGTCATTGGAGACATGGGGTTGGGATTTACAAGAACTGGATTTGGAGTAAAAGGAGAACAGTTGCAGAGATAGAATAGGTTAAACGCTTATTTGTAGACCGTCAAGGATGTTGAATAGGTTGGATGAAAAAAAAATTATTCATATATTTACGGTACATTAAAGTTCTGAGAAAAATTAAATTAAATATTATGGCTTGAAGGACTAACATTGGCTTGGACATGAGTGCAAGAAGTGAGTAAATGAATTATTGTCTTGTGCATCATGCATTGTTAGGAAATTGTGCAAAGCTGGTTGTCTTGACGCTGCAGTGAATATAATTGAGTCTGCATCTAAATGATTTAAAAATACTGTTATATTAGAATTTATAAATGTGACGTACAAATTTGAATAATGGACAGTCAGGTTTGCTTGGATGGAATCTTAAGCCCCTGCCCACTTGTGTGTCCTTGGCACGCTAATTACGCGACCTCATCGTCGCATTGAGGCGCGAAGGTCGCACGTGTCTTCATGCACCTGGAGCGTGTGACTTCATTTGAAGATGGACACAAAATGCAGGAGTAACTCAGCGGGACTGGCAGCATCTCTGGAGAGAAGCAATGGGTGATGTTTCGGGTCAAGACCATTCTTCAGTCTGAAAGAAGGGGCTTGACCCGAAACATCATCCATTCCTTCTATCCAGGGATGCTGCCGGTCCCGCTGAGTTACTCCTGCATTTTGTGTCTATCTTCAATTTTCCTGGCCCCGCTCTGGGAATAGAAGTGGGGGCGGACCCGGATCCGCAACGGCCGTGAGCCCCAGGCTGAGTTCGACGGTTGTTTGCCTGCTGCTTCTGCTGCTGTTGGAGGTGAGACATTGCGTCGCACCAGGGTCTTGGGCATGTCCCACTTTGGCCATCAGTTACGCGACAGGCCGGTGGCACACGAAGATTTTGTTCGGTGCGAAATCCCGGAGCACCGCGTAATACCACTCACAACTCCATACCCCTCCGCGCTTCTCAGTGGAACCAGCCCCGCGCGGTCACACGATGCCTGTGCGCCTCAACGCGATGACGAGGTCGCGTAATTTGCGTGCCAAGGACACGTAAGTGGGACAGGGCCTTTGCTCTCTGCACTCCCTTCCACACCAACTGAAAACCTCAGTCCTAGCTTCATTTCATTGTGTGCAACTAATATAACTCAACAATTGTTCTAACGTCCTCCCAGCCCTTGATATAAACAGACAACTTTGCCATAATCTGCATAGCATTTGGTGTTAATTGTTTTATTACAAGACTCGAGTCCTGCTACATCAGTTCTGTGCACAAAAGTAGTGTAAATTAGAAATGGGCTCTTTGGCCCACTAAGTCTGTACTGACATCAAGCATTCATTTATGCTAATACAAAGTGCTGAAGAAGGATTCCAATCTGCAGTATCGCCCATTCATTCCTTCTGCAGATGCTGCCTGACCCACTGAGTGACCCGTGCACTTTGTTTTGCTCACCTTGCTTATCCATTTACACTAATCCTATACCAATCCTGCTTTATTCTCCTCACATTGCTATCAATTCTCCCCAGGTTTTACAACTTGCCTACAGACTATGGGCAATATACAGTGGCTAATTGACCTCCCATCTTTGGGACACTGGCAGAACCCAGCAAAACCCATGATATTACAAACAATATACAGAGTCTGCATACACCACATCAGATGTGGTGAGGTTTTAAAATGTTGCATTTTTTAATTGCAGTCACAGAGGATTGGTGCAAACTTCACACAGACAACACCCGAGGTCAGGGTTGAACACTTTGCTTGTCACAAGAAGAGAGATTGGATCAACTAGGCCTCTAGATTTGGATGAATGAAAGGGTGGGGAGGGGGTGAAATCTTAATCAACAAAATGTGTTGCTAAGCATACTGGAGGTTAGGATGACTCTTCTTTTCGTCCTGATGGGGTAGTTCAGTATGAGATGTTACAATCTCAGGATACAAGATAAGACATTCTGACTGAAATGACCAATTTCATTGCACAAAGGATGGTGGACTTCATTTTTTGAAATGGAGGCAGTGAATCTATTTGGGAGAAGAGATTTCTGGATACGGCATCACGGGGATAGAGCAGGAATGTGGTTTAAAATTGCCTTAATCACATTGAATGCACTGAGCTTGAAGGACCTAATGACCCAATCCTAAGTTTTCTGAATTGTTGTTTTAGCCAATCATTGGTTGTTTTTGATTGACAAGGTCAGTATTTATTGAATGACAAAATATGAAATGGCTTTATTTCACAGTCTCTTCTCACTTTTGCTTAGCTTCCACATGGTTATCCCTGTTGACTTTTCCACTTTTTTTCCTTTTGTTGATATTTAAGGACAGTTCCTTTGCATTGTTGATTTCACTGACCCTTCCTATTCATATTGTGATGGATTTTCTGACTGAAGTGTTCTTCCATTTCCAATGCCAAAAGTATTACGGTCTTATTCGCTATATCTAAATAAAGAGAATTATTGTTTCAGCCATCCATAAAATATAATTTTTACCTGTTGGGACACCCATTGGTCAAGAGCACACAAAAAAACATCATCGTTCAAAATAAATGTAGGCCAACAATTAAGTTGAGATGTATCATTGTATCAAATCTACAAAAATATGCCTTTTGCTGAAATCATTGATATTGACGTTATTAGAATTGAGACATAGAATAATTGCTGGTTCCATGATTGTAGAAGGGCATCCAATGACTACTGGATCACATATGCTAAATAGTATGTAGTAGCCTCAGCTAAGTGTCCCACAACTAACAAATCTGATCAATGCTCTGTAGTCCTACCAAATACAGTTGTGGATGGTGAGCAATTAAATAGCTAATTGGGTGTGGTTTCAAATGCATTCACACACCTGACAATGATGTACCCAGTAGGCAACCTTTTTCAATCATCATCCAGGGATAATTTAAAAAATGAATAATCCTTCTCTGTTTCCTCTTGAAATTCTGACCATCTCCAAAGCCTTTCTGCTATTTATTGGATATCAGGAAAAATCTAAGTGATGGATAAGGATAAAGAACACTAAACATCTAACCAGTAGTCCTGAAGACCACTGAACAAGCTGCATATTAAGCCAAGTTGTTCAGGTACAGTTATGACAATAGTACTTACCGAACAGTGTGGAAAATTGCTCAGGATGTGTTTATAAAATGCAGGACAAATCTAATCTGGCTCATTACTGCCATCCAAACTATTCAGTTGTCAGACACTTATTAAAAAGGTATCATAAACAATGCTTTCAGGTGGGCATAATACTCAATTTAAGATTTGTCAGGCCTATTCAAGTCCATCATTCATCACAATCTTGGTCCAGTGGTGACCAGAGAGCTGTATTGCAGGGGTGAGGTGGCTATCTTTGACACTAATACACTGACACACACACACTGTGAGGCATTGCGAATCTCTGATAAAGCTCGTCCATGAGCATTAAGGCACGGGCATGCTTGCAAATCTGCTTTAAACAACATTTTGGGAGATGAAATGCATGCACATTTAGCCTTCTGTTCATGTTTGTGATCTGATCTCCAAATAGCCCACCCAATAAGAGATTGACTGCTTAGGGCAAATGTAACCTCATCCAGAATACTGCGAGTATTCTTATTCTCAGAGAAACAGTTGCAATCTTGTACTGGAAGTCGCTTACATTTTTTGCAAGTCTACAATGCTACTGGCTTCCTGAACCTTAGCTTGTTTCTGTTATGGCTATATTATTAAAAAGGAAAGCAGTGCCTGTGCTGCATGTTGCTCTTGGGCAATGTGAGCACAAGTATTGGAGCAGTCCAGAAAGAGGAATGGAAAGGTAAATCCCAGTGGAAAGGAGAATTTGCTATGGAAACAATTTTTTTGAAAGTTGCCAGTAGAATTGTTTATACAACATACTGTGGGCTTGCATTTCTTTCCTTGCATTCGACTGCTCTTATATCTCAATTTGACCTCTTAAATCTCATCCTATCTCCCTCCATACCTAGGCTGAGCCCAAGATTGTTCATCTGTAATTAGCAGTCAGTTCTCCTGTTTTGATGTAGCCATCCTCTCCTCTATAGATCTTGTTTCAAGACATCAAGTTGGTATTTGTTCACCCTACCCCATAAAAGCATAATTAAGAACAGACCTCTTTGTGTACCTGTGATAGACCATTTTCTGACCTGTCAATTTCCCAGTTGACCACGCCTATTCCATACCAGATTTCCAAATATTGGAAGTAGTGGACTAAAACACAAGTGTCTATAGCTGTTCATCCAGGCCATGGAAATTATAGACTGGAGGTTGTTGAAGCCATATTTTTTTTAAATGAAAAGGACACTTTCACAGGACCTCTGAGTCCACCACTCCATTTTAGCTCCTTATCATGAAAGGACAAGGACTTTTGCAGCCAAGAGACCCTCAGTAAAGATGTAAAAAGGGTCCATCATCCTTGGTCTTAATAACCGATAGTTGAGAAAGTGGAGAGAGAGAGAGGAAGGACAAAGGTGTGCAGAAAAACCGTGTTGTGTTAGATGGCAGGAAATAATTTTAGAAGATGGCTCATTGAGAAATAATAGGAGGTAGCTCATTTTGAGGGGCTAGGTCCCTCACAGGGTTTAAAAGGCTTCAATGAGCGAATCTGGCTGATTCGGAGATCAGGAATTTTCAAACTTGTATGTGTCTGGGAACTTGCCAAAATAAGTAAGCTTCAATTGAGGGGCCTCCAGTGTTGATCAGATATGATATGCACTAAAGATAGGCCCAAAGTGCTGGAGTAACTCAGCGGGACAGACAGCATCGCTGGAGAAAAGGGATGGGTGACATTTTGGGTCGGGGTCCTTCTTCCGGACCTGAAATGTCCTTTTTATCTGGAGATCCTGTTTGACCAGTGAGCTACTCCAGTACTTTGTCTTCCTTTAACATTCATCTAAGATAAATTTGTGAAAATGACTAGATAAATCGGCATTAGTAAAACTGTGTGCAAAGATCCCCGATTCAACCAGCACTATATGAGGGACTGAACAGGGCTCTCGCTTAACTTTTTTTCCCTGTTGTCAGCCAGGCAACCTTTGAAGCTTTTCAGGTTGCCAAATGACAGTTTAGGTGGTCATTTAAGATGGCTTGCACGACGCATGAGATAATGTGCTCGGACGAAGTGCGTAGTTACCAGTCGGAATTATACTCAATGAAGCATTCGCATATTATTTCTGCTTCTAATAAAGTCACAAACTAAACATATTCACCAATCAAGACATGAAATATATCACAATGACATGCAGCAAAATTATAAGACAGTATCTCAACTCTTTTTACACATTGCAATGAATGCAATTTCTTTTAGTTCTTTCCACTTCCAAACAAAAATGTGGTTAGATTATTCAGTGTATGATCATCCTGTGTCAATAAATCCTGGTCCATGGTAACATATATGCGTACGTATAGTTGTGAATGTTGCTCGTTAAATAACTACAGTACTGTTACTCCACATTAAGAGCACCGATTTGCCGTTAAAATGAATTCTGTAATAACGTGTCAACGGCAGCAGTGACAATCGAACACTGCGGTTTTAATGTTTCACGTGTTCACAATTTAATTAATCCATCTTTATGGATTCAACAAATAGTAACATTGGGAATTAAAACACATTTGATTGCATTCCGTTATCAAACATAGTCAATGCTCGCTCTGAAGACATTTCCAGCACAATAGGGTCAGAGAAGGGGGTGTGTGTGAATCAGTGCAGGATGGATAGATGGCGGGAGGGGGGTTAGAAGGCAGCCAGTGCAGAATGGATGGATTGAGGCAGGTGAATTAGTACATGTTGGAATAGGTAAAATTGGGAGGGGAGAGCACCGGGGATGTCAGTGGTGTTGAATGGGGGGGGTTCAGTATGGGATGGATGGGGATAGACAAAAGTGCTAGAGAAACTCAGCGGGTGAGGCAGCATCTATGGAGCAAAGGAAATAGGCAACGTTTCGGGTCGAGACCCTTCTTCAGACTTCCCTCCATTCTTCTTGAATGGGAGGATCAGTACAGGATGGATGGGGAGAGGGGGAGATCAGCGCAGGATGAATGGGGAGGTGGTCAGTACAGTGTGGAACGGAGGGTCTGTGCAGGATGAATGGGGGATCACTACAGGATGAAGGGGGGGGAAGGTGCTGGGTAAATGGAGGGTGGGTCAGTACGGGATGAATGCGTGGATTAGTACAGGATGGATGAGGGATCAGTACAGGATGGATGGAGGAGAAGTGCAGGATGGATGGGAAAGAGGTAAGTACAGGGTGAATTGGGGAACCAGTGTAGGATGGATGGGGGTAGGGGGTGGCAGGAGAATCAATGCAAGGTGGATAGGGTGATCAGCGTAGGATGAATAGATAGGGTTAGATGGGGAGGGGAGCACAGGGGATGTCAGCGAGGACTGAATAGAGGCAGGAATGGAGATCAGTGCGGGATGGAGAGGAGGGGTCCCAGGATAAGGGGGTGGAGGGGGCATACATGAGAGAGAGAGAGAGAGAGAGAGAGAGAGGGGGGGGGGGAGGGCAGTTGGGGAGGAAGGAAGGTCAGCACTCCACGGACAACATCGCCCCGCTGCCTTGGCCGTTGGGAAATCCTTGCCACTGCCTCCCTCCTCCACCAGCCAACAGCAAGGTGTGGGGCCGAGCGGTGCAGCTCAGAGATCCTATAGCTATAAGATCTTTGGTGCTGCTGCTTCAGACGAGTCGGGGCGAACGACGGGCTTTGCACAGCGGCCGCGATGGCAGCTCCATCTCCTCCTCCCGCACCCCACCCGCCCTGATAACGGCCTCTGCTTGTAAACCCGCTAACTGCGCTTTCAAAACAAACCCTCCCGCACGCCGAGGGAGGGAGGGGGAAGCCTCGGCTGCTGCTGCCGCTGTGCGGGGACCGTCATTTGCTCTGACCCTTCCTCACCCTGCATCTGGTATCTTAGCCCCGCACAGCCGTCGCATACACAAAACGTCTCGTTCCTTTTCGCCAGAGATGCTGCCTGACCTGTGGAGCTACTCCAGTTTTTTGTGTCTATCTTCGGTACAAACATCTGGTTACCAAGCCGGGCAAAATGACTCGGTGTTTAGGTTGCCCGCCGGCGCTTTGAGTGGTCATTGGCACCCGGGCAACCGCTAATTTCAAGCCCTGCTGAAAGATCATTGTACGTAGATCTGCATCCATATGAATTTCAGTAGAATTTTTTTGGTCATTCGTAATCCTTTGTACATTTGTCTTAACCAAACCACCAACCCCTTTGTAATAGGACTGAAAGACTTTGAAGTAACATTTTTCTGAGTTTAGTGTAGAGATGCAGCTTGGAAGCAGGCCCTTTGGCACACCAAGTCTGCACTGATCAACGGTCACCTGCACACTATTTGTATGTTATCCCATCCTAGACACTGGGGCCAATTTACAGAACACAATTGATCTGCAAACCTGCTCATCTTTGGAATGTGGGAAGAAACGGGAGCATCCGGAGTGTTTAAGAAGGCACTGCAGATCGATAGACAAAAATGCTGGAGAAACTCAGCGGGTGAGGCAGCATCTATGGAGCGAAGGAAATAGACAATGTTTCGGGTCGAAACCCTTCTTCAGACTGATGTGGGGGGGGGGGGGGGAGGGCGGGAAGAAGAAAGGAAGAGGTGGAGCCAGAGGGCTGAGGGAAAGCTGAGAAGGGGAGGAGAAAGTAGGGACTACCTAAAATTAGAGAAGTTCACACCGCTAGGGTGCAAACTTCCCAAGTGAAATATGAGGAAATCCTCCAATTTACGGTGGTCCTCACTCTGGCCATGGAGGAGTCCCAGGACCGAAAGGTCGGATTCGGAATGGGAGGGGGAGTTGAAGTGCTGAGATCAGATTGGTTATTGCGAACCAAGCGGAGGTGTTCGGCGAAGCGATCGCCAAGCCTACGCTTGCTCTCACTGATGTAGAGCAACTGACATCTAGAGCAGCGGATGCAATAGATGAGGTTGGAGGAGGTGCAGGTGAACCTCTGCCGCACCTGAAAAGACTGATTTCACAGGGAGAACGTACAAACTTAACACAGATAGCATCCGTAGTCAGGATTGAACCCTGGTCTCTAGTGCTGTAAGGCAGCCCCACTGCCACTGTGCCGTCCATGTCCTTTGAACACTAGCCCCATTTGTGTACGTTGATGAAAGCAAGTCAGTTTCTTGACCTCCATTTGTGTTCACCACAGCCCATTTGGTAGCATTCTTGTTCCCAAATCAGAAGGCTGCTGGTTATACTACCACTATGGTAACTATATCACTATACTATGTTATTCTGTACATTACTAACTTAGTAGACAAGATGGTAACTGACTATCGATCTGATTTCAATAGGACACGTTTAAAAAATATATACTAAAGGACTATTTACAAATACATGGGAATAATGGCAATGTGAAAATGGAAGAACTGTAGATGCTGGAAATCTGTAGCCAAAACACACTGCTCAATGGCAGTTACTGGCAAAAGTTCAGAATTTTAGGTCAAAAACACTTCTTCAGTAGTGGGAAAGAGGAAACAAGTTGATTTAAGCTGCAGAGAAGAAGGGGTGGATCAGATAAATGGCATATCTGATGGGGTGAGGCCAAACTGGTTGTGGTTGTAAGCTATTTAATTGTTGGGGTACTGAGGGTAGAAAAAAACAACAAAAGAAAAACTAAAGCTGATAAATGCTGAGTGGTAAGGAAATGTCCAAGGCTCTGTTATGCTGGTTTTTAAAAATAAAGTCAATATTATAGATGGATGATGTACAGCAGAACGGGCCAGTTGTAGAATTCAGTATCAAGTCTGGAAGGCTGCAACTTGCCAGATGGAAGGTGTGCCTCAAACATGCATTGGACTTCATTATTACTAGAGCCAGGATGTTCAGGCACTAAAAAACTCTGAAATAGGCAGGCAAAAAGGCATAATAAAATTACAAAAAAGGCACTAAAAAGACATTTATTGACAAAAAAAAAAGCATAAAAAAGGCTATTGCCACCACCAAAATATGGTTAAAAATGATAATGTAAAGGTATATTACATTAAATGACCAAAGTTGCTTGGTTGCACATAATTACTAGCATTTTATTCAAATTATCTGGTGTTAAACTATGCCGTCTGTCAGTCAGAATATGCTTCAGTTGTGAAAATCTTATTTCTACTTCAGCTGAGGTCACTGGTGCATACCCAAAACAAGCTACAGACTATATTCATGTCGATATCTTAGGTATTACAACTACGTTTGAGAATTTTAGCTATGTTTTCTATTTCTTCAAGATCTTTGTTAGCTAAAATCACTTTCTCACATTTTCCTTGTATGTCTTTACCTACATTGCCAGGAACTTTACGAATATCGTCAGTTACTTTGTTTAAAACCTGCAAGTTATACACTAATGTTTCGCCACGTTTTTCAAGGGAAGTGATAGCTTGAGGGAAGTTTGCAAAATTGGAAACAACAAACACAAGATCGCGATGGAGGGACTTCTTCTGTATGATTTCACTGACTATCCTGACTGCAGCAGAATCTTCTTCTTCAAAACTGTTGGCGATTCTTTTATCTTTCCAAAATTTGCCGTATAGTAGAGTACAGCAGAGAGCCCTGTACCCCACCTAGTGAAAACGGGCTGAGGAGGTAGTGGAATCTCGGGTTCCATTTCCTTGAACAACTGCACACGTGACGGTGCTTTGAGGAAGATTTTCTTGACATTGGAAACTAGGCGATCGACATTTGAAAACAAACTACGTATGTGCTTTGCAATTCTATGAAGTCCTTGAGCTAAGCATGCAACAAATGCAACATTTTGGGGAATAAAACTTTAAGTCACAAACAGAAGAACATTCTTGTGTTTTATACCTTCTGGCCAAAGTACAGCAAGTGAAGCTGTAAACAACTGAACAATAGTTGAGCTGTTTGACTTCCCCAATACTTCCAATGTCAACAAATACTCCTTTGACGGTTGACCTGCCTTCAGTGTACCGGTGACCACATTGGCAACATATCTCCCCACAGCATAGGTTGTCTCGTCTATTGAGATCCATATTTTGTTGCATGCAACTTCATCCCTAATTTTCTGCACAACAATGTTGAAGTTGCTTTCAACATAATTTGTCCGTAATGATGACTCGCTTGGTTTCTGTGCCTCTAAAAAAATCTCTGAGAGATTTGTTTTCCAATATCCACAGTGGGATTCCAGTATCAATGAATGCCTTGCACAGATCACTCAAAAACTTAGATTTGCGACTGGAGCCAGCAGTAAATGTAGTGAGAAGACAGGCTTGGGTAGTCTACACCCCAGCGGTATCCACATTGACTTCTCTAATTTTAGATAGCCCTTGTCTTCTCCCTCCTCCCCCTTCCTAGCTCTCCTTCTAGTCCTACTGTCTCCACCTCTTCCTTTGTTTTTCCTGACCCCCCCCCCCCCCACCCACATCAGTCTGATGAAGGGTCTCGACCTATAAACGTCGCCTATTCCTTCTCTCCATAGATGCTGCCTCACCCATTGAGTTTCTCCAGCATTTTTTATCTACCTTCGATTTTTCCAGCATCTGCAGTTCTTTCTTAAATAGATCTTGGAGAAAATTAAACCAGTGGGCAGTGGCATGAGCGACCAACGGTGGCGCCCCGGGTTTCACCCCGGTGGTGGAAGTTTTCTTGTAAATTATACTATGTTAACACGTTAATAATAACATTAATATTAACGTGTTAACATAGAAAACGTCATTGTAATCACGGTACAACTAGAGAAAATAGCACGTCCTTTCAGCGACATAAGGCTGATTTAGGCACTCGATTGTGAAAAGGGCATTATCCTGGTGAAATCCCCCAAAAAAGCACGAAAAGGCACATGGCATTTATGGCAAAATCCTGGCTCTAATTATTACAGTAGGTCACTGATGGATTAGCATGGGAGAAAGTATTTTTGGAACCCAACCAAAAGCTCTGCATTGCCTCTATAAAGTGTATGTAAGTATTAAATACTGGTTACCAATCTTCATTTCAGTCCTCCCCCGGTGTAGTAACCACCATTGACCCCATGTTCTGGTCTAGATTTAGCCCTCATTACAAGTACAATTATCTCATCACTATTGCATTCTTGTCTTAATCGTGAGATATACAGATTGTCTGCCTATTTTACACATTCGACAATTGTTCTAATGCTTCAGTGCTTATGTGAGCAATCAAATGGGTAGTATTGTAAATGGGTGTTGCTGCTTTTAATGCCTCAGCAACGAGGCCAGATACAAGAGCATAAATGAAGACACAACCAGAGGCTGGAATTTTGAGCAAAACACAGTGCTTGAGGAACTCAGCGGGTTAGGCAGCATTTAGGGAAGGAATTGACAAAAGAAGACTCTGAAGATGGGTACCCATCGTGACACGTTGGGTTCCTCCAGCACTTTGTGTTTATGGCAAATGAACATTAAAATGTTTATACTTTTTCCTGCCTGTTGCAGATTAAGATCCATTGGTTCTTTACTGAATAAAAATTAATATATTTTCCTTCCGAATGAGGTTGTTTACTTTTTTGATAAGTACCGTATTTCCCGGCGACGAAGATGCACCCCCATTTTGAGTTGCTAAATTTGGGGGGGGGAACACAAACATTCGCCGTGGTGGCGGCCATTTGCATTGCGTATTGTTTATACCACTGCAGGCCACATCTGATCCGTGTGCTCAGCCTCGAAGCAGCGTCCCTGATCCAATAGAGCTCCAGGCTGCTGCGAGGCCTCCAGCGGCCCACTCCACCAACACCTCGACTTTCGATGGGCTGTTTCCTTTCCTCCCACGGCCTCCGCTCTGCCTCTGTGACCCAGGTCACCTCCCACAGCTGACCATGGAACCCCCAGAGCGCCTCCAAGCCCCCAGCCCACTCACCATCACCGTTCCTCCCCTCCGTCCACCGCCACCACCATCTGGAAATAATTCATTTTGCAAGAAAGATTTATTTTTACAACTATCTCTCTGTCTATCCCACCTTCTCCCCACCATCAATTTCCTTTATTGCTAGAGTCGAGAGTTTTTTAATTGTCATACTATACTGGCAATAGAACAATTAAATTCTTACTTGCTGCAGCCAAAGGCCAATGAACAACCTAACCTTCGGCCTCCAAGACGCAGGTGATTTTTCGGGCCTTATTTTAGTGTTAAAAAATAACTTCTTCGACGCCGGGAAATATGGGTATATAAAGAAATCATGACTTGCAGCTGGAGTTAAGTTGAAGGTCTGCCATGATTACATTGTATGAGACTGGTCCTCTATTCCTTTGTATCTTTTTTTTTTGGGCAAAAGCATGTTCCACTGATGTTGGCCATGATGGCAATATAACCCTTCAGTTTTATGATTGAAAATGCAGCTTCACAGTCTCTTCCAGGCTAGTTCCTCATTTCTGCTGTCATGTGGAAGTGGTAAGTAGTTAGATATGACGTACAGGAAGGAACATGAGTGGGGGAGTTAACTTTCACATATTACATACCCTGTCTCCCATCAGCTGAAAAGACATCAGCAGGGAGCTGAGAGTGCAAAGGATATTTGAAGTGTTTGAAGTTTTCAAAATTTAGTCATAGCCACGGGGAGATCTCCAGCGAGGAACCGAACATAGCATTATCATGCTGGGCAATTAGAAGATCAATTTAACAAACTGGAGAGTAAAGTATTTTAAGTAACCCCAGTCCACTACCTCTAATTCAAATGATTCATGTCCTATTTAAATTAAATAATAGACTAAACTAATTTTAGAAAGAAATTACAATAAATTCAACAGTTCTTGATTAATCTAATTTTGAGTGTGGAAAGCAGCTAATAATAAATGAGATGCACTCATTTGAACTTTGTCTGTCTATGTTCTATTGCAACTCTTGCCCCATCTTTGCAATTTAAAGAAGCTACAATTTTATAGTATGTCTGAGTTTGGGAACTAGTTAATATACTAGTGTTGATTCTTCTTGTTGGCTTTAAGAATTATATCTGTTGAACAGATTACTCTCAGGGATTTTGCTTGTTATTGCCGAGCATAGGATTTATTCAAAGGCTGACTTGTGTCAGGTAAACGCATTTGTTCTTCCATTCTTCAAATCATCAGTTGGCCATTAACATTCTGAGATGGGCGCAATTTACATGCAATTTTTGCCCTTTGAAAAGGAGATGGGGTTTATTTAAATTATTGGAATTTTCGATAATAACATCTGCGCTGTTTTTTTTTTGTAGTAGAGGTTTACCAGAACGTTGATTGGATTAGAGAATGTTAGTTATGAAAAGTTTGATAAACTTGGATTATTTTCTGAGTGTCAGATGCTGAGGGGAGACTTGATAGAAGTATGTAAAATTGAGCAGCATAGATAAGATAGACTGTCAGAATATTTTTCCCATGTTGGAAGTGTCAAAGATTAGAGGATTTCTAGGTAGACATGTTGTGCAGGGAGTGGTGGAATGTGGATCACATGCAGTCAGAGGAGATTTGTTTAACTTGTCATTATGGTTGGCCTGGACATTGTGTGCCAGGGGTCTGTTCCTGTACTATACTGCACAGTTCTGCCCGGGTAAGAACCCATACTATAGACTACTGTTGGCAAGCATAGACATGACCAGTGCTGGCTTAATTCACCATGAACTTCTTGAAGTAGAGTGGACTGACCACTTCTTTGCTTGTTTCATCCTTCCAAAAGTACTCTGGATTCCAAGTTCAATTTGATTAAAAGTGGAGAGGGCAGCCATTGTCATGAAGTTCTTGTCTTGAGCCAAAGACTTTACAGTGGAATTAGGAATGAGAATGCAAGTTAGTGTTCATTGCAGAGAAGGTAGTAGGGTGGAGGGAGTTAGTTTATTGGAATTAAAGGTTTCTCTGGTGGGGTGAGACCAAATGAATTAATGTGCCAGAGGCAGGTTACATTGCTTAATATGTCTTGGGTGTTACTAATTCTGGGGCTGTGGTACACCTGCCCAGTTGTTCAGGTGTACAAGTAGACCAAGGAACAACTTAGGCTCAAGCAAGTACCCGTAGCTATACCATTGATCTGGAGGAAGTGAGTGGAGTTGTTCAGTGTGAGGTTGAGTCCAGCTTGGCAAATGTGTGTTGATGGAGCAGAAATGGTTGATCTCTCTTTGAGAAAAAGTGGAGGGCTTCTACCCATCATCAGTGGTTCCCACCATTTGTTTAGTTTGTGTACCTTTGCAATTAGATTATGCCACTCCAGCCCTGAACTGGCATGAATAGTTTGCAGTAAAAAACATTGCTGGAAATACCACGCATCAGGTAAACTTATAAGCAGGATTTAAGATCCTATCTTTCTCCCTTCAAACAACCCCCCCAGCCCCACCAACTCCCAACATTTGGCTGTATTTTGTGTTTGCAAATAATTTAATTTAACAGACAAGATGGAAATGTTATATCTTTAGCATACCTTAGTTCATTCATCTAATTGTTCATTGTGAAGCATTACCTGCATTCTACAAGTGCAATTTGTCAGTTTTCCCAGGCTTTTTGGTTCAGTTTCTTCATTCCTCGTTCCCTGTAATTTTCTCTAATTATTTCAGATCATTATTCTGTTTTCATTCACACTTTTAATGTTGGCCTTTTGCTTCATTTGTATTATTTTTTTTGTTTTGTTTAATCCTGCATTCCATTTTGTCACAGATATGTCCTTCAGTTCTCTAATCCCCTTCCCTTCCCTGTCCAAACAATTTATCTTCAACTTAAAACCTATGTGGCCCACCTTTACTAGTTGTGATGAAAGGTTATTGACCTGAAACTGAAGCCGACTCTCAGACATTAGCCCCTTTCTGATGTGAGGGTTGCAGATCTAGAGAGACTGAGCTCATAGAGAAATTATGGTAAGAATTAAAAAATTAAACCCATTGTTGCTGGATTTAGAACAAATGTAAGTCTGCAAACACAGATGATTAAGAAGAGGACCTGTGGAAGGTTAGGATAAGAGTAGCAGACCTGTGAATGACCAAGTTTTCAACAGGTTGTAGTTCAAATTTGACTTAACTGAATGTACTATTGCCATGAACTAGAATAGTGTGATAGGGAAAGCCCTGGAAGTCTTAGTAACTGGACTAAATCTACACTTGATACTGAACACATGGAGATAGTACTGTGCAGCCATGCAGAATGATGCCCATCGTTGATCTCTTTCAGTTGTGCTTGATCAGCATTGAATATTCCAATAATTTGAGTGTTTGAGATTAAGAGAAAACCTTCCAAAGGAGAGAAGTGAGCCGTGGTGCTTTTCTCAGAATTGCTTGCCCATTGCTGCTGTAATAAGGCAGTGTGCCTTTTGAAGGAAGTACGTTTTAGATTCATTGTGCTACTTCATTTACTCTGGCAGATTAATGCTTGGTGTCTTTTTTATAGACCTTAACCATTGTGATAAATCTCTAATTTGTCCAAACTTAGTGCAATATGACAAAAAATATGACACATGGTTTAGAGGTCAAATCCGGGCAGGTGGGAGTAGAATAGATGGATCATCTTGGTCGGCATGGGAAGGTTGGGCCGAAGACTTTGTTTTCATTATGTATGACTATTAGATTGACAAATTAAGTTTCCAGCATCCCTGAAGCTTGTGTTGCTTTCCTTGTGTCAGGTCCGCAAAGAATACTTTCATTAGTTCAGTTAACAACTCCTTATCTTTGATGCTTCTAGGCTTCCAGACTGATGATCCCACAGAACTAAAGTGTAGTGGAGAACTAATAAGGTGCCACCTATCTGATGAGATATTAAATTCAATCTCAACCTTCTCGGACATATTTAAAATATCCCAAGACAAAGTTTTGAAGAACCAGTGATAGTCTGAGTTTATAGCTAATATCTATCCCTCATTTAGAATGTCTGAAAAAGATTAGTTCAACATTCATTGTGGGAGTGTACATCTATATAACTAAAAGTCTCATCTTGACCACGTCCTGTCTGCACTGTATATTAATTTTAGAAAAAACGCTACCTTATATCGCTATACCGCTGAGGCAGCCCTGAGGATTTTTCCAATAGATGAAAAATAAAAGAAAATTTGAGTGTTTTGATAGAATGATAGCCTGCTCTCTGCTTGAAATGCTATGAAATTGGATGTGGTGGCCTGCACTCTGCCTGAAAAAAAAAACGCATTTAAAAAAAAAGTCATCCTGGAATTTGTAAAATGGTGCTTTCCTTTTGGTAAATTTGTGCGGAACAGAGAGAGGAAACTGTTTTATTGCTTTTAACCAAGAGGAACATAAATGCTGGCTTCATGGGTGATTTCAGCTGCATATTTGGAGCTGAAAGGGGAAAAACCTCTGGAAAGTTATTTGTTTTGTTTGTTCTAAGTCACTTTGTCTTTGGGATTCACACGCCTTGACTTCCATTTGCATGGGCTGGGCACTCCTCAGCAGCCTATCCCCAGCCAAGCAAATATTATTAATATAGTCAATCTTATACAACAATTAGGTAAACATTGCTTTTCAGTTTATTGAACTGAAACAAACCATTGAAACTTTACATTGCAACCTACTCAAAGAGCTTTGTTGATATATTTGACAAGCATTGTGTCACTAGTAAATGATCGTATTTTTTATAAGAGGGATCAGATTAGAGAGAATGGATGAAAGTAGGATTAAGGAGAGAACAGTACAAAGTGATGGGAACATGCAGTGAAACATGATCTCCAGTCCAGATTTAGGATCCTTTGACTGAAATGTGGCAATTAGTTCAATTGACCACCTGCTCCTTGGACACTGATGTGAGATAGCGTAATTACTGCTTGCTGCTCCTCCACTTCTATCCCATCTTCCTCAATTCTTTCCTGGTTCTATGATGAATCTCTTTGAATGTTACTCTTGGATTATTAACATTCGGGATTCATAATAACTTGGTCATATGGGTTCAGAACTGGCTTAGTAATAGAAGACAGAGCGTTGTAGTGGAAGCAGTAGTTGTAGTAACTGGAGCTCTATGAGCAGTGGAATTCCACAGGGATCTGTGCTGGGACCATTGGGGGGTGTGTGTGTGTGTCATGCAGCCGAAATAGGTGGAGAAGTGGCAGATGGAATTTAACTCCAAAGACGTAGGTTTATTGGCGGTAAAATTGAAAATTGTCGTGGATCGCTAGTCGATGCGGACTGTGGGCTGAAAGGCCTCTTTCTACACTATATCTCTAAACTAAACTAAAAGTTCAAGGTCTTGCACTTTGGTAGGTTGAATGTAAGGAAGAGTATACAGTTATTGACAAGATCCTTGACAGCATTGACATGCAGAGGGATCTTGGAGTCGAAGGTCATAGTTTACTTTAGGTGACAGCACAAGTAAATGGGGTGGTAAAGAAGGCATATGGTATGTTTGCCTTCATTGCTAGGGGGCATTGAATACAAGAGTCAGGAAGTTGTGATGCTGCTGTATGGATCTTGGGTTAGGCTGCATTTGGAGTATTGCACATAGTTCTAGCCTCCCAATTGCAGGAAAGATGTGAAAGCTACAGAGACTGTGCATAGGTGTACCACAATGCTGCCTGGATTAGAGGGTTTCAGCTACAGGAAGGGGTTGGATCGACATGGATTGTTTGCTCGGTAGTGTCGGAGATTGAAGAGGGTCTTGATAGAATTATATAAAATTAGGAGTGGCATAGATTGGGGCGACAGTCAGAACCTTTTTCCCAGGATCGAAATGTCTCAACAGTTCAGGGCGTAGACAAAAGGTGAGAGGGGGGAAAGTTTAATGGATGTGCGTGGGGCAGTTTTTTTTTTTACATGGAGTGGTGGGGGCCTGGAACTCATTGCCAGGGGTGGTGGTGGAGGCAGATATGAAGGTGGCGTTTAAGAGACTTTTTGACAGGAACATGGAAGTGCAGGGAATAGGCACAGAACTCGGCGGGCGAGGCAGCACCTGTTAAGTAAATGGACATGTGATGTTTTGGATTTGGTTCCATCTTTAGATTTTTAGGAATGGGGAGAGGGGGGGCTGGAAAAGAGAGGTGGGAGGGGGATAATGCCTAGCAAGTGATAAGTGCAATTGAGAGGGATGGTTTGATTGGCAGTTGGGTGTGGTAAGTGATAAAGGCCAGAGGTGAAAAGTTGGTGAAAGGATGACAGAAAAGGTGAGAATAGGGTGTGAAATGTAAAGCTGGATGGAGAGATATGGATAGAAAGGGAATGCGGATTGGAACGAGGGGGATGAAAGTTGAACTCTGGCGCGAGAGGATTTGAGTCTAGGAGCAAGGAGGTCCTACTGCGGTTGTACAAGGCTCTGGTGAGACCACACTTGGCGTATTGTGTGCAGTTTTGGTCACTTAATTTGAGGAAGGACATTCTTGCTATTGAGGGAGTGCAACGTAGGTTCACCAGGTTAATTCCCAGGATGGCGGGACTGACATATGATGAAAGAATGGATCGACTGGGCTTATATTCACCGGAATTTAGAAGGATGAGAGGGATTCTTATAGAAACGTATAACATTCTTAAGGGATTGGTCAGGCTAGATGCAGGAAAACAATTCCCAATGTCGGGGGAGTCTGTAACCAGGGGGTCACCGTTTAAGACTAAGATTTGGCCTCCACGGGCTTCTGTGGCAGATAATTCCACAGATTCACAACTCTCTGGGTAAAAAGGTCTTTCCTCATCTCAGCATTTAGGACTGAGGTGAGAAAAAACCTTTTCACCCTGAGAGTGAATCTGTGGAATTCTCTGCCACAGAAGCCACTGGATGTTTTCAAGAGAGTTAGATGTAGCTCTTGTTCTTTTTCTGATTGTGTCAGGACTGACCATTTGATCTTGCCATACTTCTCCTCCTTTGATTTATATATTCTTGCCTGCTTGGTACGTAACAGTAAGACGGACGTTACAACAACATCCGGATCTCTCAATAAGCGAGTTTGGTATTCCGACGGCGCATACTCAGGTCATGGGTCACTGGAGATAAACATTTTCAGCTGCTAAACTGCTGCATGTTTTCAGACCTGCATTTCATCCTTTGTTGGGATCGAACCCGTGTCTCCGACGCTGCAGGCGCTGTTGAATTGCTACTGGACCATCCCCGTCCACTCCCAAATGTCCTATCCCTGTCCAGGGGTGGCCGGAGATGTCTGGGGTGTCCCTGGACTGACGGGACACCGGCCTGGAGAAATGGCGGCTCCCGGGCTTACAGCCAGCGCAGAGAAGAAGCACTAACTCCAGCTCAACTCTGCCTGTCCCGCCGGGTTAACCGACAGCCCTGGACTGACAGGATACCTGCTGCCCGAAGCAGTGGCAGCCCCCAGGCTTTTCTTTGCACTACAATTCTTAACTCTCCAATAAAGGCGGAAATAGAATATGGTTGTTTAGAGAAAATCGGAATGAGCTTTTCTGGACTCCTTTTCTGCATTTGAGTTTTTAATTCTCTTCCTTCCTCCACATATATTTCCAACATTTTGTTTTCATTGGAACAGAAATTGGAGCAGAGTCTGTGAACCTTGACCCGACTGGGGAATTCCATAGAGTCACAGCAGATTTGATTTCCGTCTTCACTCTCCTGCAGACCAAATACCTATCATAGCTTCAAATAAATGTAATAATTCAGATTTCACTGCTCCACAGGTCTTATCAAATAAAAAATGTTGCCATGCAGAAGGGAATTTGGAAACTGGGGACGACCTATGTAGGGAAGAAAATTCAGAACTGAGGTGACAGACCTGGTGTGTAGGAACAAATTGGAGATGATGGTTTAAACCAAAGATAGACACAAAAAAGCTGGAGTAACTCAACGAGTCTGGGGAAGCGAATAGGTGACGTTTCGAGTCGAGACCTTTCTTCAGCCTGAGCCAGGGGGAAAAAACTTGTGCTCATCTAATGCCAACCTACAAAGTGAAAGGAAGCTGTAGCCTGTGGTAATTGGTGCACATTTTAGTTCCTGCTGAGGGGTGATCTGTCGTGTCTTAAATAACACATAAACCAGGATTTTAAAGTGGTACCCCTAAAATTGAAAATGCTCAAGATTAAGATTTGACATCAAATTACACAAAACTATTCTTTTTTTGTAATAATATTTTTATTAGAAGTAATCCATCATAACAACGGTATAACAACTTTTCAAATACACAACCAACTTATTTCAATAAGTATACGAATGTTACGAATAATTCTTATAAACTTCTATTTTTTTTTTAGAAAGTAGAAAAAGAAAATAATATATTTTAATCAATAAGAATAGTGATATATATATATTATGTGTGTGTGAGATTATAGTATACATCTTAATAGTGAATAACACAATTACAAATAGCGATATCAATAGAGACATGTATACAAATATCAATAGAGACATGTATACAAATCAAAAAAAAAAACAGAGTTATTTTCATCTAATCCTGCCGGGTACCCATTGAGTTGTGATGCCAAGAACAGCTACCCCTTCAAATATTCTGTATATGGAGACCATATCTGTTCAAAGAGTTCGTATTTGTCCATTAGGACAAATCTGATTCTTTCCAAATGCAACGTCTCCAACATTTCCACTGTCCACATTTTAATTGTGGGGGATAATGTTCCCTTCCAAAATTTCAGTATTCATTTTTTCCCTGTTATCAAACAGTAATCCAAGAAATTTCTTTGGTTTACTGTTAATATTAAATTTGAATCTGGAACTCCTAATATTATTAATTTTGGATCTGGGTCCAGTTTAATTTTAAGAACTTCAGAGATAACTCTAAAGATTTCTGTCCAATAATAATTGAGTTTTATGCATGTTACAAAACTATGCGTTAAATTAGCTTCCAAGTTCTGACATTTATCACAAATAGGAGAAATGTTAGGATAAATTCTATTTAATTTCGTTTTTGAATAATGTAATCTGTGTAATACCTTAAATTGTATCAATATATGTCTAGCATTTAATGAGCAATGTTGTAGGCTTTCTTCCCAAATTTCCTTCGTTATAGATAAACCTATTTCATTTTCCCATGTTTGTCGATATATTTCTGAAGTTGGGATTTCCCAATTCAAAATAGTATTGTGTATATATACGCTATTAATTTTTCTGTATTTGGGTGTTTATTAAACAATTCATCTAATCCTGGTTTTCTATTTTTATAGTCTTGCGTATTTGACTTTATATAGTTTCTAATTTGTAAATACCTAAATGTGTTATTTGACTGCAATCCATAGATATCCTGTAACTCTTGAAATGAAAGAAATGTTCCTTTCTTGTAAAGGTGTTCTATCCTTTTAATTCCTAAATCATTCCAGTGTCTAAACCCTTTGTCCAATACAGAGGGCCTAAACAAGGGATTATTCATAATGTGACAAATTATCCATATGTAGGGTCTTAACTATTTGTTTCCAAATACGTCTATTGCTATGAATTATAGGGTTGTCACCATACATTTTTTTTTGTACTTTCCTTGGTAAAAAAAGAATCGAACCTACATCAAAAGGCAAACAGTCTTCCTTTTCCATCTTTAGCCAGCTTGGTTCATGATCTAAATTTACCAACCAAAAATTCATATTCTTAATCTGAACTGCCCAGAAATAATATAAGAAATTTGGTAGCGCTAGTCCACCATTTATTTTAGATTTACATAGATGTTTTTTACTTATTCGATGGTTTTTATAGTCCCAAATAAAACTATTAACCAAAGTATCTTTTTTTTTTAAAACATTTTAGGGAGATATAAAGGGATGGCTTGAAATAAATATAACAATTGTGGTAAAAAAATCATTTTTATGGCATTTATTCTACCGATCATTGATATAGCATTTTTTTTAGTTTATTTAATAATTGATGGTAATTATATTTAAATAGACAGTTATAGGACTTAGATACATTAATTCCTAGATATTTGAGTTTGTCCGTGACTATTTTAAGTGGGAATTGTTCTAATATATTTAATTTTATTCCAGTTATAGGCATAATTTCACTTTTATTCCAATTAATTCTATACCCAGAAAATGTACTAAACTTAGTTATAACATTAAATAGCTTGGGAATACTAATCTCCGGTTTTGTAATATAAATTAAGATGTCATCTGCGTATAGAGATATTTTATTAGTTGTAGTTTTGGTATTATATCCATATATTTCTGGTTCTGATCTAATCATTTTGACTAATGGTTCTATTACCAGAGCAAATAGTAATGGTGATAACGGGCATCCTTGTCTATAACCCCTAAAGAGATTACATTTTGCTGATAGCATTTGATTTGCTAATATTCTTGCAGTTGGATTTGAGTATAAGATTTTTACCCATTTGGAAAATCTATCCCCCAGTTGAAATGTCTGCATTATTTTAAATAAATATGGCCATTCAACCTGGTCAAATGCTTTTTCAGCATCAAAGGATATGACAGCTAGTTCAATATCATTCACTCTTTTTGAGTGCATGACATTGAATAGACGTCTCAGATTATAGGATGAATAGCGTTTTGGAATAAAACCTGTTTGGTCATGATGTATTAATTTATTAATCACTAAACTTAGCCTCCGAGATAACATTTTAGTTAGTATTTTTTGATCAGTATTTAAAAGAGCTATTGCTTTGTATGATCCAGGGTCTTCCAAATCTTTATCAGCTTTAGGGATAAGTGTAATTGTAGATTCATTTAATGATTCTGGTAACTTTCCTTGTTCATAAGCATATTTATATATTGTATGTAAGCGTGGAGAGATCAGATCATGAAACTTCTTATAAAATTCAACACTTAAGCCATCAGGGCCTGCGGTTTTTCCGTTATTTAATGATCCAATTGATTCTCCAATATCTTTTACTGATATATCAGCATTTAACAAGTCTCTACCTTCCTGATCTAAACTGTTAATTTGACATTCTTGTAGGAATGTTTCCATTCCATCTGATTGTCCTGCTAGTTTAGATGAGTAAAGATTTTGATAATATTGTAAAAATGTATCATTGATATCTTTTGGTAAAGTCAATATTTCTCCTTGTTCAGATCTAATTTTATGTATCATTTTCTCCTCATCTAATTTTCTAAGCTGGCGTGCCAGTAATTTTTGTGGTTTATCCCCAAATTCAAAGTGTACTTGTTTAGTCTGTTGAAAAAATTTAATAATCTGATTTGAGTATATTTTATTTAGCTTATTTTTTAATGATGCAATTTTATTACTTGGCCCCTTAGAAGGGGATATTGCATTTTCAGTATCTAATTGTTTTATTTCATTTTCCAACTTTTGAGTCTTTCGATTTTCCTTATTAAACTATGCGTGTGCTGATATCGCACCACGCATAAATGCTTTAAATGTATCCCAAAGCAGTGATGGTGAAATTCCAGGTTTGTCATTAGTTTCAAAAAATAATTTAATTTGTTTTACCAAGTAATCATAACAAGCCCTATCCTTTAATATTTGGGGGTTGAGTCTCCAGTTAGAGGTTTTAATAGTTATGTCTTTTAATTTTATCTTAGATGTTAATGGAGCGTGATCCGAGATAATAATATTATGATATTTTGAATCATCTAATGGGATTAGTTTTGAATCTATTAAAAAATAGTCTATCCTTGAGTAGGTTCCAAATACAGGGGAAAAGAATGAATATTCTCGACCAGATGGGTTATCTGTTCTCCAGATATCCTTAACGTTTGTTGTGTTAATAAAAGAATTTATAAATGTACTTGACTTAGAAGTGGTTTTCCTTTTCATTGATGATCTATCTAAATAATTATTTAAGGTACAATTAAAATCACCTCCAATTATTAGATTATCTTGAGTAGATATAGGGATATTGTTAAATATTTTCTTGAGGAATAATGGATTATCAAAATTAGGACCATATATTCATAAGGATTACTTTGTTAGAATATAATTCACCTGGAATTATTATATAATCTACCCTCAACATCTTCTATTATTGAGCTTTGTTTAAAAGGTATACCTTTACGAATAATTATTGCTACCCCTCTAGACTTATGTGTAAATGAAGAGTGATATACTTTGGAAATCCATTTTGCTGTTAATCTATACTGCGCGTCTTTTTTAAGGTGTGTCTCTTGGAGAAAAATAATATCAGATTTCAATCTTTAATTGAGCTAAAACCTTACCTCTTTTAATTGGTTTGTTAATTCCCTTAACATTCCAACTACAGAAGGTGATTCCATCACCCCCAATCCTAGTGTTTATGTCATACATTTTATTATTAAGGTGGTTTATAATGGAGTAGATGTCTCAGCTCATCTAACCCAACCCTATACCCAAACATCTGACCGATGAAATTTAATATCTGTGACATTGTCTTATACACACGTCTCCTTGAACTAACTATATAATACCAATCATACTTAAATCCATATAGTATATAATATATATAAATAAAATACATAATATAAAAATAATAATAAAAAATGTGAGTAAAGTAAGTGATGTTAATAAAGTGTAAGGGGAAAAAAAGTGACCACAACTATAGTTAGTGCAGTTAGTATTGGTGTAACCCACACTAGCGTGGCTACTAATCTACGGACTTCCGTGGAAAAAAAAAAAGATGTTAATAATTCCAGCTCCGTTTTTGCCTTAAGGGCTATATATATCAGGGTGGGGTATTACATTTATATACATAATAATTAATAATACTACTAATATCAAATATAGTTAGTGTCGTAGCACTGTATTAGGAGCGCTAACATACATTTTTGAGGGGTAGTTAATACAAAACTATATTTATTAATAATCCATCCATCCCTCCTTGACCCCAAGATAGCGTCCATGTCCATTGTTCCTCCTCCTTCCCTGCGGATCCTCCTTCAGTGTGAATCCTCCTCCTTTTCTGTGGGTGGACAGTATCATCAGATAAGTGGTCAATAATCGGTATCATCAGGTAAGTGATCAATAATATTCAGTGTCCTTCATCTTCATCTGCTTCTTCCTCTGCTTCTTCCTCATCCAGTTTCTTCTGAATATCTCGAGCGAATTCAAGAGCTTCTGTATGTTTGGTGAACCGGTGCTCCTTGTTATCATAAGTTACCCTTAATGTTGCCGGGTACATCAGGCCATATCTCAGATTCTTTATGTTCCTCAGGATACGTCTTGTTTCTGTAAATAAAGATTTTCTCTTGGCCACTTCCGCAGGGTAATCTCTAAAAATACTGATGTTGTCTCCCTCATATTTGAGATTTTTCTTACGTATTATTATCTTCATCATATCTTCAAAAACATGATTGTAAGCCACCTTCACAATCATCTGTCTTGGGGGAGCATCCCTCCTAGGGGTACGTCTCAATGCCCTGTGTGCTCGGCCCAGCAGAGGTTCTTGGTCCAAGTTCAGAATATCTTTTAAGTTTTGCAGCAAATTTTCGAGGGTCTTGATTTCCCTCTCGGCCTTCACTCAACCCAACAATATGCAGATTCTTACGCCTTTGACGTCCCTCCAAGTCAATGCATTTCTCAGTTATTTTGTGTAATAATTCTGATAAACGCTTGTTCTCGGCAAGGCGCTTCTCGGCTGATTCAGTCAGTTCTTTTATTGCGTCATTTTGTTGGTTAAGTGAAGTTATAATAGCTTCTAACTTGGTATCCAGCAGCACCTCCATCTCACCGGTTTTACGGTTTACATCATCCATCTGTTGTTGCAAATCAGTACCCGCTTTATCTTTCCATTCGTCCATCATAGTTTTTACAGCAGCTATAACTTCCTTTTTGGACTTCTTTCAAATTCTCATGATACACCAAAATATCAGCTCTTAAAGTCTTTATTTCCTCTTTATATTCTTTTTTCATATCCTTAAGCATTTGTTTCAGCTCACCCATAAAGATTTTTTTGAGGTCGTCCATCTTTAAAATATCTTCCTGGGAGGCACTCAAACTCGAGCCCGCGGCTCCAGTGAGGCCTACTTCCCTTTTCACAGACTTTTTCCCTTGGTGGGGGTGGGGGTGTTGCATCGACAATTTCTTAGTAAAGTCGCGCGCCTGATGACGTCACGCAACCTTTTTAACGCTACCGGAGCCGTTCACAACCGTTCTCCTCTGGTGAGTAGCTTCAGTTAACCCCTTTTGCCCCCGTTTTTAATACAATTTTAGCGGAGCTGAATGGCGCGAGTTCCATTCACTCCATAGCGCCATCGGAAGTCCACACACACTATTCTAGGCAAAAGAGCACAAGGTGGTCAGATCAGGTTTTAAGGAATGCCACAAGGAGAAAAGTGGTAAAAAGGCAGATATTTCATGATGATAACAATGATCAAAGTTAGTAATAACCAAGGGCAGAATTACACAAATGTCACTGGCATTTAAATATTTTTTGCTGGGCTCAAGAGATCACAGAAGCATCGGAAAGTGTTTACATGCAAATGGGCCAACTGCAGGTACATGGGACTAGTTCAAAACGCCAATTTAGTCAGCATGGACAGATGGGGCCGAAGGGGCTATTTCCATGCTATATAAGTTCTATGAATCTATGACTAAAACAAATTTGGAAAAATAAAGCACAATCAGCCTTAAAATTAATGCTTGCTGCAGGATTTGCAAATCAAATTCGTTATGATGTCAAATCCTGCGGTCTTCAATGGTCCATGACAAGGTTGGATACTGGCACTGGAACCATCCAAAGAAAATTTGAAGCAAAAACACGTATTGCCAAAATCACAGCACACGGGCTACAGGGCAGACATTTGTCTGGATTTCAAAAACCTGGGTTTGATTCAGACTTTCATTGCAGGCTATTTGGAATTTACACATTCTCCCTGTGAGCGTGTGGCTTTCCCACAGTGCTCAAGTCTCTTCCCACATCCCGATGTTAAACTGGCTGTTTGTTGACCACAGACTACTCTAAAAGACTGGTGGAGAATGGGGGCGTGATGTTAATGGGTTTATTTTGAAGACGGGCAATAAGGAAGTGAGGAGCAGTTGGAATTCTGAGTGTCTGCGTGGACTTGATGGGTTGAATGACTTCCTTCTGTATAGCAAGAATATACCAGAAATCACATCGCACTACTAACATAATATCCAGCTGCAGCACTTAATTTATTCTGGGAGGATCGTAAAGATTTTAAAAGCAACCAGGGCGGCATAGCAGTAGAGTTGCTGCCTTACCGCACCAGAGACCCGGGTTCGATCCTGACTATGTGTGCTGTCTGTACAGAGTTTGTATGTTCCTCCTGTATATTCACGACCATTTATCATGTATCTGTACGGCAGCTGCTCTCTATGGCAACCTGCATACAAGACCTGACAATCATATGTTGATGAACAGCGGGGTGCACCAATCACGTCGCGGTGGGGAGTGGGCGGTACCTTGGAGGGTCGCATCCAAAGGTACTAGAGGTCGCATCCGCTGGTGTCAGCCAATCGCGGTGGAAGGGGGAAGGTGGGCAGGACCTTGGCGTGATTGTCTCCGCCCCCTCCCTGCGCGCGCTGCATGGGCAGTTAAAGAGAGAGAGACAGAGAATAAAGTGGTGTTAGTGTAAATGTGAACACTTCAATAATACTTTTAGGCTAACTGTGTTCATTGTCTGAGTTTGATTGCTGGAAGCAGGCTAATAAAAAAATAGGTGCAGCCTACATTTACAATTTGTTTTGTTAGGTCTACATTTGTGTCTGCTAATGTTCGATTTCAAATGGTTTATTAATGGAAAGGGTGTGGCTCCCAAACAATCTGAGCCAAAATAGCATCGTTTTTTCTCTCATCACAACTTTCTTGTAGCCTATGACTGTAAGTTTATACCAATCATAAAAGTAATGCTTGCTAGGCAATCTTCTTCATAAGAAATGAAATTTGTAAAGTGAAACACTTTGTAGTTATTGCAGAGACGGAGACATTTGAGAGCAGGTTGAAAAATCGAAGGCAATGAAAGCTGTGCACAACTGATCCTGGCCGCATGAAGTCGCATTTTGCCCAATCTGGCCTGTGAACTAAAATGAGTTTGACACCTCTGCCTTAAATCCTCTGGTATCTGACATTTCTACCCTGAGAGAAACTGACTGACGATCCTATCTAAGCCTCATAATTTTATAATAATTACCTCAAATGCTCTAGAGAAAATGGTTCAATTTTGTCTATCCTCTCTTTATAGCTAATACACTCTAACCAAGCAGCATCCTGGTAACATATTTTTGTAACTTCTCAAAAGCACACTCATTCTTCCTGCAATGTATAACTAGAACTGTATGCAATACCTTGCATGCAACTGAACCAAACTTTTATACCACTGCAACATGATTTGTCAACTTTTGTACTCAATGCTCTCACTCAGCCCTTTTTGGGGAATTGTGGACTTGAACACCAAGATCCTTCCATACATCAATGCTCTTCAGGGTCCTGCCACTTGTATTTTCTCTTGCAGTTCAGCTACCAAAATATCTGGATTAAACTTCACCTGCCATTCCTTTGTCCATGATTCAAACGGATCTATATCTTGCTATATCCTTTGACATCCTTCCTCACTCTCCACAACTCCACCAATTCTTGATGTCTGCTTCCTAATCAGCCCTTCTGCATTTCCATCCAAATCTTAGGACTGCAGATGCTGGTGGAGTAACTCAGCGGCATCATCTCTGGAGAAAAAGGATGTGTAACATTTTGGGTAGGTACACTATTTCATAAGAAGAGTCCCAACCCAAAACATCACCGATCCTTTTTCTCCAGAGACGCTGACTGACCCACTGAGCCAAGCCAATTTTGAATCCAATCGTCCAAGCCTCTGTGGATCCCCTGTTCCATAATTTCCTGGATCAGCCTATCATGAGGGACCTTGTCCAATGCTTGACTAAAGTCGACGTTTACGTCCTCTGCCCTATCGTCATCAAATTTATGTTGTTGCTGTAAGAGGCTTAACTGTGTAGGCACGAACTTGACACTTTACTTGACATTTTACTTTGACAACAATAAACCTCAGACCCATGTTGGCAGGGGAAGCATTTTGAGATGTCCCGAAGTTTTGAAAAGCTACTATATAAATGCAGATATTTCTATTTCCCACTCATATGCAATATTAATTATTGATTTTGCAGAGAAAGCATTTTCCTTTAATACAGATACTGGTGTTAAATATGCCCATTAATGAGGCTGCAATGGGTCTGTGACCTGAAATAATGTTTCTCTTCCCACAAACAATACCTAGTTGACATTTTCTCTTGTTTCAAATTTCCAGCATTTGCATTTTGTTGAAATTAATTTCACTGGAATACGAACCCCTGTGTATATGTTTGGGATGCATACTGGATTTAGTAAGATCTGAAAAGATGTTCTCAATGGAGAGAATTACATTTCATGTTAGGAGTCAATCCCTGAGGGTTGTTTACTTGAAGGTTATGAATCTATAGACTAACTTAGTTTATTTAATGTCTTCACTTTAACAAAATCTTAGTTTATAAGGGAGATACTGTACTTGTGAGGACAGATATTGAACAATTCAGGTGACGTGCAGGAAGGAACTGCAGATGCTAGTTTATACCGAAGATAGACAGGCAGCATCTCTAGACAGAAGGAATGTGTGACGTTTCGTGTTGAGACCCTTCTTCAGACTGAAACGTCACCCATTCCTTCTATCCAGAGATGCTGCCTGTCACACTGAGCTAAGTCGGGTGATGTTACAGGTTCAGTTTTTCAACATATGCTCATTAGCTGAGCTCAGCAGGAGAAGTTACAACATGAACCTACAGTTGGCTTTGGGCCATTCAGTTACAGAAAGAGATACAAAAGTCCAGCATTTCTGCTTCCAGCTACTGGTTTATCACTCACCTTGTTTGTTTACCTTGCATCTCTAGTCCAAAGGAACCTCACAGAAATGTAATCAAACTAAATTTGACATTGAGCCACTGTAGAATACGTATTCGTATTGGTGGAAATGTGTCAGACTCGATAACAATCAGCACGGGAGCACCTCAAGGATGCGTGCTCAGCCCCCTGCTGTACTCACTCTATACTCATGACTGCGTAGCCGGTCACAGTGCGAACTCCATCATCAAGTTCGCTGACGACACCACTGTAGAGGGACGTATCACTGATGGGGATGAGTCGGAGTACAGAAGAGAGATCGAGCGACTGTCCATATGGTGCCAGCACAATAACCTGGCCCTCAACACCAACAAAACCAAGGAACTGATTGTGGACTTTGGAAGGAGTAGGATGGGGACCCACAGTCCTGTTTATATCAACGGGTCGTTGGTTGAAAGGGTCAATAGCTTCAAATTTCTGGGCGTGCACATCTGTGAAGATCTTTCTGATGATCTTCAGCGCCTCTACTTCCTGAGAAGATTACGGCGAGTCGGTCTGTCAAGGAGGACTCTCTCTAACTTCTACAGGTGCACAGTAGAGAGCTTGCTGACCGATTGCATCGTGGCTTGGTTCGGCAACTCGAGTGCCCTGGAGAGGAAAAGACTACAAAAAGTAGTAAACACTGCCCAGTCCATCATCGGCTCTGACCTTCCATCCATCGAGGTGATCTACCACAGTCGCTGCCTCAAAAAGGCTGGCAGCATCATCAAGGACCCACACCACCCTGGCCACACACTCATCTCCCTGCTACCTTCGGGTAGAAGGTACAGGAGCCTGAGAACTGCAACGACCCGGTTCAGGAATAGCTACTTCCCCACAGCCATCAGGCTATTAAAACTTGGCTCGGACAAAACTCTGAACATTAATACCCCTCCATCTGTTATTTGCACTTTATTAATTTATTAATTAATGTGTGTATTTAAGTATATAATTGTAGTCTATGCCTACTATGTTCTGTTGTGCTATGTAAAGAAAGAATTTCATTGTCCTGTCAGGGACACATGACAATAAACTCTTTTGACTTTGACTTTGACTAGATAATTCAATACAAGAGGTCAATTGTAGAGACCAAGAGGGAGAGCATTTTAGGAAATTATTTTTTGGTCAGGCAGCAAAAAATCAGCTGCATCTTGACAAAATGAAATAAAAAATTAAGTCTGAGGTGGACAGAGTTGAGATATGCTAATCTTGGAGTGAAGCAAGGTTAAGGGGGCTATAGAGAGCCAAGGTTGTAAAAGTTATCTAGTACATGCTGACATCTTGAGCAAAACAAAAGGGCAGGAGTAGCAAGTCAGTGGGTCAGGCTGCATCTTCAGAGCAATTGGAAAGGTGATGTTAGGGGTCAGGACTCTTCTTCAGACATTGTGGTTTGGGGAGGGGGGGTGAAGCTGAAAAAGAGAGGTGGGCATGGGATAAAGCCTGGCAAGGATTTTATCGAGTGCCCCTTTGTCAACTTTTCATCTGTTCATTTTCATTTCAACTTATCACTTAACTCACCTGAAAATTACCCCCTGCCCCCACCTGCATCATCGATCACTGCCAGGCTTTGTCTCCCTCCTACCTCTCTTCTAGCTTTCTCCCAGTATTACAATCGGTCTGAAGAAGGTTCTCAGCCCAAACGTTGCCTGTCCATTCCTTCCACAGATGCTGCCCGGCCTGTTGAATTCCTCCAGCACTGTTTTGCAGAGTATTTAGCAACCTTCCTCTGGGAAAGAGAAAACTAAACTCATAATCTTCCATAACTAAGAATCACAGGTGTTCCTGAAGAATTGTGGACTAAATTTAACTTCCAATGGGTGAGGATAGCATGAGGGAAAGGGACATGACAGTGGAGACTAAAACTGTTTACTATTGCTCATTATGGCGGAAAACACATTTGTATGATAATAACACTTGAATTCTAAAAACTACAGCCTTCAGAAAGATTTTCTTTCAGATCTAGTATCATTATCATACAACATGGAAACATGCCCTTCTAGATCAGCAATCGAGGACTAATCTGATTTTCCAGCTCTCAGCCCTTGGCTTTCTACAGCATGGCATTTCAAGTGCTAATCAAAATGCTAAAACGATTAGTACCTACCTCCTCCAGCTTGAGCAGTGAATTCTGCATTTCTAACACCCTCTGGGTGTAATATTTATTTTCCATCTGTGGATGTCCTTTTTTGTTCTCCACACCATGGAGAAAAGTTTCCTTCAGGCTGCCTTATCTCTGCCCTCATAATGTTCTATGTATAGGAAGGAACTGCAGCTGCTGGTTTTAAACCGGGTAGACACACAAAGCTGGAGTAACTCAGCGGGACGGCAGCATCTCTGGAGAGAAGGAATGGGTGACGTTTCGGGTCGAGACCCTTCAGACTGGTTAGGGATCAGGGAAATTAGATATATAGACGATGATGTAGAGAGATAAAGATTTGGGTGAAAACGAGAAGCTAGTGTGGTTTGGGTGGGGGAGAGAGGGAATGCCGGGGCTACCTGAAGTTAGAAAAATCAATATTCATACCACTGGGCTGTATGCTGTTCCTATCAAAGTTAAGTTTATACAAATCTGATGAGACTTCTCGCAAGAGGTTAACGTATCTTCTTAAAGCATACGGTATTAGGGGTTCAGTATTGATGTGGATAGAGAACTGGCTGGCAAACAGGAAGCAAAGAGTAGGAGTAAACGGGTCCTTTTCACAAGGGCAGGCAGTAACTAGTGGGGTACCGCAGGGCTCAGTGCTGGGACCCCAGCTATTTACAATATATATTAATGATCTGGATGAGGGAATTGAAGGCAATATCTCCAAGTTTGCGGATGACACTAAGCTGGGGGGCAGTGTTCGCTGTGAGGAGGATGCTAGGAGACTGCAAGGTGACTTGGATAGGCTGGGTGAGTGGGCAAATGTTTGGCAGATGCAGTATAATGTGGATAAATGTGAGGTTATCCACTTTGGTGGCAAAAACAGGAAAGCAGACTATTATTTAAATGGTGGCCGATTAGGAAAAGGGGAGATGCAGCGAGACCTGGGTGTCATGGTACACCAGTCATTGAAAGTAGGCATGCAGGTGCAGCAGGCAGTGAAAAAAGCGAATGGTATGTTAGCTTTCATAGCAAAAGGATTTTGAGTACAGGAGCAGGGAGGTTCTACTTCAGTTGTACAGGGTCTTGGTGAGACCACACCTGGAGTATTGCGTGCAGTTTTGGTCTCCAAATCTGAGGAAGGACATTATTGCCATAGAGGGAGTGCAGAGAAGGTTCACCAGACTGATTCCTGGGATGTCAGGACTGTCTTATGAAGAAAGACTGGATAGACTCGGTTTATACTCTCTGGAATTTAGGAGATTAAGAGGGGATCTTATAGAAACTTACAAAATTCTTAAGGGGTTGGACAGGCTAGATGCAGGAAGATTGTTCCCGATGTTGGGGAAGTCCAGGACAAGGGGTCACAGCTTAAGGATAAGGGGGAAATCCTTTAAGACCAAGATGAGAAAGACGTTCTTCACACAGAGAGTGGTGAGTCTCTGGAACTCTCTGCCACAGAGGGTAGTTGAGGCCAGTTCATTGGCTATATTTAAGAGTGAGTTGGATGTGGCCCTTGTGGCTAAGGGGATCAGAGGGTATGGAGAGAAGGCAGGTACGGGATACTGAGTTGGATGATCAGCCATGATCATATTGAATGGCGGTGCAGGCTCGAAGGGCTGAATGGCCTACTCCTGCACCTAATTTCTATGTTTCTATGTTTCTATGTTTCTATGTATCCATTGGAATCAGCCTGGTGTACATACAACCATCACTGCTTTACTGGGAATACACTCCTTATGCTTGTCATCTTTTACGTATGGACCAGCATTTAATCTTTGACATGAGATTTGTTTAGAACCCAAGAATAAGGCATTCTTTTTTCAGTGTAGTATGACATAGCCAAAATCATTGACATGAGTTTACTGAAGAGAATAATTGAATGCAAACTGCTCTCGGCAGGGCGTCGTCCCCCCCCCCCAGGAGCAGAACATTTTAGCATGTGAAAACACAGGCAGCCTACATTCATGGAAGAGCAAAGGGAAATCTGACTATTGTGTTCCAGGGAATTGCAGGGTTCAAGGGAGAGATTCCTATTGAAAGTCCTGGAAATTCAAAGGAAGTGTGCACAGAAGGCGGGCACAGTGACGCAGCGGTAGAGTTGCTGCCTTGCAGCGCCGGACACCCAGGTTTGATCCCGACCTCGGGTGCTGTCTGCACGGAATTTGTATGTTCTCCCCATGACCATATGGGTTTTCTCCGAGGTCTTCAGATTCCTCCCACACTCCAAAGACGTGCAGGTATATGGGTTAATTGGCTTGGTGTAAGTGTAAATTATCCCTCGTGTGTGTAGGATAGTGTTACTGTGCAGGGATGGTGCAGACTCGGTGGGCCGAATGGCCTGTTTCCGCTCTGCATCTCTAAACTAAACTAACTGAAATATTTCTGCTTTGCATCTGGTTATATCAGTTGTTGGTGTACAAAAAGAAGAGCAAAATGAGTTGCTTCAACAGTGAGAAATCTGCGCTCTAGGCTGTGAATGATTGGAATTGCTGCTGAATCTCACAAAATGCATTTAATGTCTTGTATAATAGTGCTGTCTAAACACTGTCTAGACATTGAGATACTTTTGCAATGTTATATTATAGTGTAGAGAGTGTGGCACTTAATCTGCGGCACAAATAGCAGTGTTACAGGAGCATCACCTGCAGTTTGAAGCAGTGCAGTGGGTTTTTAACAACTGCCAGCAAAGGTATAAGGGTCCAATCTGAAAACTTTGTATTGGGGTTGCCTCCTGCATCAGTGGAGAACGTGATGATCCCATCAACGTTACTACTAACCTCCAGCAAAGGTATAAGGGTCCAACTTTTATCTGAAAGAGGGCCCATTAGTACTGAACCGGAGTTTCAACATGAATTTTTGTCCTCTGTTTCTGGTGCTTCAAACGCTACTTTCTGATGCAAATATAAGTTTATCAGATGGTAAGGGTGTGACAAACTGTGACAGTCAGGTGCAAAGAATTAGGGGTGAAAGTGGTTATCTTAAGCAGCCACAAAACCTAAACCTGCTGTTCAAATGTATCTGATGTAATCTAGGAACCAAGTTAAGGATTTTGAGACACTTGCCCACTCACCTTAAACCTATGCTCCATAATTTTAGTCTCCCACCCTGAGAAAAAGACTGTGACTATCTCCTCTATCGGTGCCCCTCAACATTTTATAAACCTCTTATTAGGTCGCCCCTCAGCCGTCTTCACAGCTGATTTGTGGGCAAGAGGGGGTGGGGCTTATTACCTGAAATTGGAAAATTTGGTATTCACATCATTGGGTTGTAAGCTACCCAAGCTGCTGGATGCTGTTCTTCCAGTTTGTGTGTGGCTTCACTCTGGCCAAGGGCTGATAGGTCAGTGGGCGCTGAAATGGTTAGCAACTGAGAGCTCAAGGGAATTATACATTGGGAAATGCAGTGGTTGATGGGATAGTACTTATTTGTGCGTGGGAGATGGTGTCTTATGAAT
Source organism: Okamejei kenojei (assembly GCA_035221665.1). Classification (NCBI taxonomy): domain Eukaryota; kingdom Metazoa; phylum Chordata; class Chondrichthyes; order Rajiformes; family Rajidae; genus Okamejei; species Okamejei kenojei. The sequence continues at coordinate 26,316,467 of CM069155.1, forward strand.
TTGTGTTGTTTTTGAAGAATTAACAAGAAGGTTAGAGTAGTAGACAGCATCCATTTGGACAACAGTAAGCCATTTGGTAAATTCCCGCAAGATACATCCTCATGCAAATTATTTAAATCACAGGCTGATTTTACCCGCTATATGTTTTTATGCCCACTATTTGTTCTTGTATTTAAAACCGATAATATTCAGAATAAATTAAAGACAAATTAATTAAATAGTAATAATAATAAACACCTGCATTGCAACAATTGCCCACTGTTTTATCATTTGAGATGAACTCGTCAAGCAATTCACAAAATGGATATCATTCTACGAACGAAGAATCATCACCTTGCATGAACATTGCTTAAAGTCACAGCAAGAGATCACAAATTTGGTGGGGGTGAGTCGGGCTTCTGTATCCAAGATCAAGCAAAATGACGTCGAGATTAGGCCTTGCTGATTTGAGAAAGTAAGAAAGATCTGTGAAAGAGGAGCAATGCCCTGAAGAAAGATCTGGTGGCAGCAGGAATCCCAGTGAGCTCAAGCACCGTGCACATTTGCCTCATTGAAGACGGTCATATGGCCAGATGTGTGGACAAAAACAACTTCTAACTGCTGTGGTGAAGAATAAACAATACCAGTACCCCTTAAAATATAGTGAATGAACGTTGATAAAGAACCGTGATGGATATATAATTTATTAAAAACAAAATGGTGCGTTGATAATGCATGAAATAGCCCTGCAACATGTATATTAACTTATTATATACAAGTGTATGCTCAGTTCAATTAATTTCCACAGCCATGTAAGGTTCAATTGCAATGGATCCAGGGAGAGCTAGCTAATTGAGTTTTTGGCTATGGATAAGTGCGCAGACAAAGGGGAGTCTTAAGACTTTTAAAGACTAGCTGATCAGAGTTGCATAGAAACATAGAAATTAGGTGCAGGAGCAGGGCATTCGGCCCTTCGAGCCTGCACCGCCATTCAATATGATCATGGCTGATCATCCAACTCAATATCCTGTACCTGCTTTCTCTCCATACCCCCTGATCCCTTCAGCCACAAGGGCCACATCCAACTCCCTCTTAAATATGGCCAACGAACTGGCCTCGACTACCTTCTGTGGCAGAGAATTCCACAGATTCACCACTCTCTGTGTGAAAAACGATTTTCTCATCCCGGTCCTAAAAGACTTCCCCCTTATCCTTAAACTGTGACCCCCTTGTCCTGGACTTCCCCAACATCGGGAACAATCTTCCTGCATCTAGCCTGTCCAACCCCTTAAGAATTTTGTAAGTCTCTATGAGATCACCCCTCAACCTTCTAAATTCCAGCGAGTACAAGCCGAGTCTATCCAGTCTTTCTTCATATGGAAGTCGTGCCATCCCAGGAATCAGTCTGGTGAACCTTCTCTGTACTCCCTCTATGGCAAGAATGTCTTTCCTCAGATTAGGAGACCAAAACTGTACGCAATACTCCAGGTGTGGCCTCACCAAGACCCTGTACAACTGCAGTAGAACATTACAGACCGGCATGTTTCAGTAAGGAGGAGGAATAAGGATGGAAAGGTTAAAACAATTTGGATGATCAGAAATGGTCTAATTTTGGTCAAAAAGAAAAAGGTTTAAGGTTTAGGAAGATAAATTTAGATTGCCTTTGGGGATTACAAGCAGAAAAGAACTCGCGCAGGCAATTATTCGGGCCTAAAGAGGCCATGTAATCTCATTGGGAGGTCCGATTAAAGAAAACAAGAGAGCAGATACAAAGTACCGGTAGTAGCTCAATGGGTCTGGTAGCATCCCTGGAGAATTTGGATAGGTGATGTTTTGGGTCAGGACCCTGCTTAAGAGGTCTACCAGAATGCTGCCTGGATTAGATAATATTAGCGAATAGACATTGGACAAACGTCGATCATTTTCCCTGGAGTGTTGCGGGGTGACCAGATAGAAATGTAACAAATGATGAAATATATATAGGGTGGACAGTTAGACCCTTTTTCCCAGGGTGGAAATGGCAAAGACTAAAAGGCATAACTTTAAAATTAGAGTGGGAAAGTTTAATGGAGTTATACGGGGGAAATGTATTTACGCCAACTATAATACGTGCCAGCAACAGGCTACTAGAGTTTGTAGTGGAGGCAGATACAATAGTGGCATTTAAGAGGCTTTTGGGTGGGCGCATAGATATGGAGGGATAGCAATCACATGCAGGCAGAGGAGATTAGTTTAACTTGGCATCATATTTGACACATTGTGGTCCAAAGAGTCTGTTCTTGTGCTGTCCTATGTTCCATGTAAATTGGATCTATAATTGGTTCCATTGTAGGAAGCAGCGGGTAATGGTCGAAGGCTAATTTTTGGAAGGGAGGTCTGTGGGTAGTCATGTGCTTCGGGGGTAGTGCTGGGCCTGATATTTGTTATCTATTTCACTGGTATGGTTAATAAATTTGCAAATGACTTCAACGTAAGTGATATCGTGGACAGTGGAGAATGTCATCAACAATTACAATGGAAACTTGATCCAAGGGTCCATGAGCTAAGGAAGGTCGAATGGAATTTAATTCAGGTAAGTTGCATTTTGCAAAATCAAATCAGGGTAGAACTTCACAGTGAATGGAAATGAATTATTCTTTGGAGTATAGGAGAGGGGTAATCTTATAGAGGTCTATAAAATCACGAGGGGGATAGATAGAATTTATGCACACAGTATTTTCCTGGCTTGGGATTCAAGAATTAGAGGGCAAAAGTTTATAGTGAGAGGGAAGAGATTTAATAGGAACCTGAGGGGCATCTTTTTAGCACACAGTGGTATTGGGATGAGCTGGCAGGATAGGTGGTTGAGCAATATACTATAACATTTAAAAATAGTGGGAAAGGTTTAGATTGATATGGGTAAAACGCAGGCAAATGGGACTACCTTGTGTATGTATCGTGGTTGGCATGGACGGGTTGGAACGAAGGGCGTCTCTGTGCTGTAAGACTATTATGTGGGGGTTCAATGCAGAAGATGTGAACAGCAGTACAGTTATAAGCTGTTTTAAAGGCTGGCATCTGTGCCAAGCTCTTCAGCTTCCACTGCCACCTGGTGTTCATCTCTGCACTGACTGTTTTTCCTCATCATCCAGTACGTTGTTGCTGTGTACACCAGAATCCGGGTAGGATTCTTTGTGGCTGTGCTGTGACCAACAAGTCACCAATGACAAATGCCGAGTTCCAACATTACATTCACAACCCATTTCAAAGGACTGTGAATTACGGTTGTGATAAAAATAGCTTTATGCATAAAGGCTGAAAGCTGCCTCGTGCGAAACCTCCCAGGATCCCAATTATCTACATGTGTAAAAGCAGCTTGCTGACTTGTGATCTTGATATATTAAACATGAGCCCTGTTCCAGCCTGAGATCACTTTTGCTGATTAACATGAAGGGGCTCATGAGGTGACAATCATCAGCACATTATGGGTGCTCTTAACAAGAAAGTATTGTAATTGTTGAGTGTGTAGTTACCTCCCACATCGTTATGGCTATCAGTAAAGTTCAAATTGATTTGGTTTGGTCTTGAAACCAAGTGAAACACATTCAACTGGAAATGTTAGGTTAGATGAAGAGATGTTTCCTCTGGCGAGGCTGGCTCAAAACAAGTCACATTGTCAGAGGTCGGACAAAACAAAAAGTCAAAAGGTGCGTAGGCATACTTCACTTCTTAACGATGACACTGATCTGAACCAATCAGCAACATGTTGAAGGTTAATATTCACGTTTCATTGTCAAAACTCCTTTCAAACTTTCCTAGCAAGTGTATTTTGTTTTCTTTATCTTCTGTTTTTCTGGCTTCTTACTGCGATTCAAGCTAATCAAGAGTTGTTTCGTTTAAACTTAAACACATGGAGCGGTTACATGTCAGATAACTGGGTCAATATGTATTTTGTGTCTAGCTCCATCACCACAGTACACACTTGGCTGCGACAAGTTCCCGGATCTGCTCTGTGCTTCAATGGATTCCAGCTTGCTCCAAGAAGAATACAACAAACTGACTGGGTTTGGGGTGGGTAAAGATGGTATTGGGCAAGAATGGGGTCAGAGAGCTTCCATGTAAAGCAGATTGAAATAATGGAAGGACTATGGAGGGGGGGGGGGTTGCATTAACAGTTTTACTCCTTTAAAATGTACTTTGGTATTGGTACTTCAACCTGTTGGATCCTTGGTGACTACTAACACTGGTGTAGAATCGTGGAGTGCAATTACTTTAAAGTACCCAAAATAAGCTTGTTCAAAAAAGCATTATTTGTGCTGAAAGTATTATTTGTGTAGAATTAACCAAAAGTTTGAATTGAATGTAAAAAAGATGGTAGGAATTTGTACAGAAATTTGAGTTGACCATAGAGGGTAGTGTCTGTGCAACATGCAGTCTCCTTTGGTTCCCATTTTTGTTTTGACTGGCAATCTGTACCAAATGTAGAAATGGATGAGATTAACACGAAACTTAATTATGCAATGAATTGAAATCTGCTGTCTTTTTTTCCAATAGGTTGGTGACGTTGTGAAAGTGACCAGGATGAACATCAGTGGTCAGTGGGAGGGTGAAGTGAACGGCCGGCAAGGACTCTTTCCTTTCACCCATGTTCAGATCTTCGACCCCCAGAACCCAGAGGAGAACGAGTGACCTGAAGGTCTGAGCATTTGGTCGCTTCCATCTGCCTGTTCATCACAGTCGGCATCAACATTCGGCGCGTCGCTTCCAAACTAAAGGGGAACGCATCATTTTGCCATGGAAATGCGATTGGGTTTTTGAGTATCTGCTTAACTGCTGGAATTTAACGTTTCTGTCTGAGCTGTTCCCATGTACCATTAAACTACACGATACTAATAATAAATGGAAATGCAGACAGGCGAGGAACAGCCTCAGTCCCAGTACCACGTTAGATCAAGCTACCGATTGGAACTTTTAGCCAACTGGGATAACAGTCTGTAGTTGGCCAAGCCTTTCACACTTGGAACAGTCGAATGGATATTCTTCCTAGGTTTATTAAATGTGGCATGTAGGAATGCTACTGGGACTAGATTCAGCATTATCTTGAGATCACGTAACTTCACAACTGAGTGAATAACAGGCTCTGAACTCGTAAGAATGTTTTTAAATTGTTTTCAATGCGTCGTATATACCAGCCCGTGCTGCTGTATACGAGATGTAGAGGAGTCACAATTTTTTGGATACAATGAGATAGATAGCTGTAGATAACAATCATGGATGTCACTTTTACAGTTTTTTGTAACACCTTTAAAGTGAGCTTTTAAAGAGGAAACACTCTGGGTGGACAGGAACAGAATTGCCCTCCAGTCCAGAAAGGTTACCGTGGTAGGCTGAAAACCACAAGGATCTTGGCAGGGGCTGGTCAATGGCAACCCAAGACGTTCTCGGTTTGGGAGCAGGTATTCTGTAGACTGACCCAGGGGCTTGTGCTTCACTCAGTAAGAAGCTTATCATATCTCTGAATAGGGAGGTCAAGATTCATTTTAACAAATAGCCTTTGTTTTGCTGTTCAGAAAATAAGGAACAGACTGAAATTATTCAAATAGAATTATTGGTGCCTTTTCTTTTGGACATGGTTTCCAAACTGAAAGTATCTCAATCTGCAAAGATGGACAATGTTCTGTGCTAGATAACAAATTGAGTGAATCAGTGTCCAGCACCTGTAACCCACTGGATTGTGAGCAGTATGCAGGCCCTGTTATGCCTGCACTCGGTGCAGGGGACTGCAGGAGCTGAACTCGAGGAGCCAGAGGTTGAATGTGTCTGTGGCATGTTTGAGTGCTGCTCTGTTTCTGACCTTGACACACACACTCTCTTACAGCCACAGGTCAACATGTACTTTATGTTAGTCTGGCAGTAAAGAATGAATGCCCCTTAAAACAATCTTTTGACAGAACAAACCAATCCTTTGAAGTAAGCTTCCTTTGACTTTTTCTCATTTTTAGTGAAGCCCAGTATGTTGTTTTAATACAGGTGTACTGACTTAATGAGCTGGGTGGAAAATTGACACCTGCAATGCAACGTTAAAATGCTCGTCAACAATTTATCACCCTGCATACCAAGTAACTAGTGGGTGCTTCACCTATTTCATTTTAATGAGCTGACCCTTTGCTATCTAAATGACATTTATCAGTTGTTGATGCAAAAAGCAACTGAGGAATAATTACACAGAAACTGTCTTGATGGATGTCTGAGGCAAGGTCTCAGGATGGAGAGGAGTCAAAGGTGATGCTGTATCTTTCGTTCTTCCAATCTTGTAGGAAGATCAGTTGACCCTTCGATTCCAATATCTGGGCAGTGGGGTGCACAGCAGTTTCCAAGGGTGAATACATGGTAGCTGCCACTAATAGGCAGCTGCAAATTATTACTGACTGGATATTGTTCCCAAAGGATGTTTTTTTGAATGAATCCATTTGATGGCTCAGAGTGGCCACCCCCCCCCCCCCCTACCCCAACCCTAAATAATAGAGGATGTGGTAGCAATTAAATGCTGAGCGTGGTTCGCTTTACACAGCACATTAAACTAATGCCTTGACCGTTCTTCTGAAGTTCCTGTGGGGGAGGGGGAATGGTTGACTACTTGGCATCAAGTCACCATCAAACCAAAGTATGTACCTAGTGCCTAAAATAATTCAAGATGTGGATAAAGCAGGTTGGTAGATTAGGTATCACTGTCCTGCATATGTTTAAAAGTGGGCTTTTAGAACCTAAGCAAATATAAGGACCTGTAAAAGATGTTTTTGAATATATGTTTTATTTTCCTCCCCTTATCATTCTGGCCTTGCTGAGTGAACAGGTCTTGGATCATAATGAGACAGCAGTATTGACCCAATGGACTGCTTGTGCAGAATCATTGGTATGTTTGGGTCTGTCTCAATATATCTGCTCATACTAATGTCTGGGGCCTATTTTTTTTTCTTCATCAAACCACTATAGATCCCTTGGCTTTCCTGCCAAGCTATTACACTGGACTCCTAATTATCTGCCTTTTGCTTGAAATATCTTGTGAGTACGCAATAGCCTCAATTTTTCCTTGTTTTCCCTTTTTAGACGTCTTGGGTTCCAGTTGTGAGTGTTTCCCCTTTACAAGATGATAGAACCTAGTTCGTTTCTCTTCCTGCCTAGCTTACCTGCGTTCACAATATTGTAATTAGGCTTATACCATAGGAAGGAAATAATGCTGGCCTCTGGTTCTGGAAGGTGTAGAACAGTCAGTGAAGCTCAGAGATGGATCAAACTGGAGGACAAACATACCCAGCCTTCATTTGCTTGCCTTCCCACTCCATTTGTTGCCAATAAAACTTGTTTACAACACATCAAATTTGCAGAAGGTTTTTGATGCTTAGGTGATCACAGAAAATACCTCTTGTCTATGTGCATGCTAGTGTCACTTTTATTTTTGTAGAGAGCTTTTGCTGTTTGAAGAGAACCATTAAATGCCTTTTGTTTAACATTCGGGGAATGGGAGTGTTTGCCTGGGAACAATCCATTGACTGAATAAATCTAGTATTTAAATGCAAGTGTTAAGAACTCTAAATTCTGCTTGCAACCCCGATCAATGTACAAAAATACTGTCTACTTAAATGGGCAATTTGGGGGTGCTTTGATTTGTTTCTAAAGTTAACAGTATTACAAAATCTGGCCTGTTTTCAGGGACAGTAAGTTTATTTTTGTTCACAATAGTATATGAGGTGGTTTTCATCACTGAAATCACATGCGGACATTTCCCTTCGTGAAATCAATAACTTTATTGCTGGTTTGTATATGGTTAGTATAACTTACATTTATTGATATTTCCCTTGCTATTCAGAATGCATCATAAATAGAGGTAATATTGATATGAAATTGGAGCAATCAAAAGAACAAAGGGAAAACTTTGACCTGTTACTGTTCCAGATTAGCATGGTCTGGGGAATCAAAAAACACTCCTGGTAACATTGGGTGACATTTTAAGGATTTGGATGGTTAAATGATAGGCAGTATCCACAAGGTAATCCGGTACATGGTTTGTTTTTTAGTATCTATTGTTCCCCAAATTTGATATCAGTGTGACTGAAGTATTTTATCACTGTTGTGGCTTTGCTGTTTGGAATTGCTGTTGAATACCACTGGAAGTCACAGGCTGCTAATGTTGCTCTGAGTAACGTACCATGGCAGATGTAGATTGCAGTCTGAAGTGTAACACTTCCGCCATCAACAGCGCATCATTAGTTTGGCAATGAGTCAGTACTTGGCTAATTTTAGCTCATTGTTTCCTCTGTAAAGCTGTGGTGAGTGCACTTTTGCCTCAGAGCTGTAGAGCTGTCTCCAAAACCAGCTGTATGTTTTTGAAAATGGTATTAACTGAGGTGACAAATCTTAAATCTCTGGTGTGCCTCATTCTACAGCCCAATTGGGAGCAATCCCTACAAGTTCCTCAACAGCAGCGTAATTGCGACACACCTTTGGGCTCAGCTGCATTTACACGGGGTGTCTAGAAGACTGTTTTTGCTGAGTATTTGGTGAAGGAGACCATGTTTGTAAGATGTGTACAGGGTGGGGAAAGATCTTGTTGACTAGCAAGGGCCTCAAGTGGTTCACATATTCATTACAGCATGGAGAGTAGCAGCTTCTTCTGGTCAGCTACATGTGATTAATTAATCTATGGAACCGAGTCTGTTGATTTTGGGCAGGCATTATTTGTATCTCCCATTTCTTGCATTTTTCTGTTCCAATCATGGTTTGTGATTTCCACCAATGTCTCCTCATCCCAACCATTTTAGTCATATTTGAATATAAATTGGTGGGCTGTATTCAACACTGAAATGGAATAATGATTTGAGATGATATTTGGGGCTGTTACATAAAACATCACAATAAAATTATTAACTCTTGTAATTGTACAATTGTTTTACTGACCGATCCAGAATTGTTCCAATGTAACCTTTGTCAAATGAGAACCTTGCAGATTTTTAAAAGATCCTCTTATTCTTTCCTAGTCTCCTTTGATTTCATTGTGGGACTATCCCACCAGTCTGGTGAACCTTCATTGCATTCCTTCTGCAAGTATGCCTGAACTGGGAGTAGTGAGAGCAAACCTGTGCACAAAGCCGAAATGCTGTTTCAGCAGGCCTCTCTGGAACTGTGGCAAGATGCCACTACTACACGTACAATGAAAGCAAACAGACAAATTAAAGATAGACACAAAAAGCTGGACTAACTCAAACCAAAACGTCACCCATTCCTCCAGAGATGCCTGTCCCGCTGAGTTACTCAAGTTTTTTGTGTTTATCTTTAGTTTAAACTAGCATCTGCAATTCCTACACAATAGACAAATTAACTTTGATTCAACCTACTTCCGCCTATTGCCTGCCAGCCACTGCTTTATCCCTCCCTCCCCTCTTTATACTGGCTACCTTCCCTGTACATTCTCAGTCCTGATTCAAGATCTCGACCTGAAGCATCGACCATTCCTCTGCCTCTACAGATACTGCCTAACCCGCTAGGTTCTTCCAGCAGTTTGTTCGTGCACCAAATTCCAGTGTGTGCCGTCTTTTGAATCTTTGATACCATGTTTACCTTCAATTTCAGCTGCCTTTGCTAATCATGTAAAGTATTTCAAACCAATTTAAACTACTCGGCTTTCTAGCTTCAAGCCTGGATAGATTACATTTGCTCCCTTGTGCGCATCCTAGTCTTGTTTGCAGGAGGGGGAGGGCCGTTGTAAACATGAACTGGCATGGAGGAAGAATCATTCAGAGGTGACAGCAGCTTGCACTGGGGAACGGTTGAATGGTCCCACCGACCGACTGCCCAAGGGAGACTGACACAGTGGCGTTGAGCAAAGCTTTTTGGAGCCTCGATGCCCCAGCATAACGTGGGCAGTCACAGAGGCCCAGGTGGGTGGAAGGGAAAGCAGGGAGAGGGCATTGTTTATGGTGAGAAAGGCAAAGTTTAAAGCACAGAATCGTGGGTGCCTGGAATGTGCTGCCAGAGGTAATAGTGGAGGCAGATAGCATTGGGCATTTCAGAGGCTTTTAGATTGGCACAGGGAACACTCTTTCCCACGGTAGCGGATTCAAAAACTAGAGAACAAAGGTGAGATTTAGGAAGGAACTCATGAGAAACTTTTTCCATATAGAGGGTAGCCTGTACCTGGAATCAGCTGTCAGTATAGAAGCAGATATAATTACAATTTTCACGAAACATTCACAGTATATGGATAGGAAGAGTTTGGAGAGTGATGGGCCAAAAGCAGGCAAACTTGGTTGACATGGATAAGCTTGGGCCAATGGTTCTGTTTGTTTGCTGAGTTTTAGCTCTATTTATTGATGCACTGATTGGATCCAGACATTCCCTAACTTGTGATCATATTGAATGGAAGCCGGTACTGGATTTTGACACAGTGCATCTGCTGGGTGGGGTGATGGTTTTGTCTAAGCGTCCAATGCTTCACCTGGCTTTGGCCAATTGGGTTCTGGCCTAAGGAGTTACAATGTTGATAGCATGTAAGTGATTCTGTGTGGATGCTGCATTACTAGCTCATACCTGTATAAATACCAGTTTTAGAAATTGGGTAAAAACAGTGCTCAGTGTCTTGACAGGAGGTGTGAAAATAACACTTTAGTGAGTTTGTTTCATGTGTAGATCTGGGAGGATGTGAGGATCAGAGAATTTTTGAATGGACATGCATAGTACTTTTGGCACCTGTCAATGTACTTCAAATGTCTTTGACAGCTCTGGCATGAGCAAGACATTGAAAGATGATGATGTAGAAATTCTAATAGCAAATGCAACATTTTGTGTGCGGTGCTCAGTATTTTGCCAGAGCCATGTTGGTTTTCTTTAAAGATGCAGCATGGAAACAAGCCCTTCGGCCCACCGACCATCCATTCACACTCGTTCTACGTTATTCCCACTTGCGCAGTGATCAATTTACAGTGGTAACCTACAAACCCGTACATTTTCGGGATGTGGAAGAAATGGGAGCACCCAGAGAAAACACATGTGGTCTCGGAGAACATAAACTCCACACAGACAGCAACTGAGGTTAGGTTTGAACCTAGATCGCTGGCTGAGGCCTTGACTCTGTCAGCTGTGCCATTGTGCATCCCTGTTAAGTTGCAGTGCACACGGTATACAAGTGTACAGGTGCATACATACAGACATGTTTCTGGTCCTCTGAATATACGTCAAACATACTGTCACTTCAGATATTCTGCAGTATGTTATGCACCTAAATTTATATATTATCATTTCTGGACATCCTAACATTTTTATAGCCAATTGAATTATTTCCTGTTTTGATACAAGTAAAGTATCAGACAATCAGAACAGCGCAAAGTAGCAAAAACTAGTAAGTGGCCAGTGATAGAGACTGCGCTTTAAATACAGCAGCATGGTTTAGTCACGTGGAAGGAGACGGGGCATCATGCAGTCTGTAACCTGGCAGCACGAAGGAGGTCGGGTTTCAGTGTAATGAGCTGAAGTCTTGATGTCTCTTGAGTGGAGACCTGAGCTGCTGATGGATGGGTCCCGCCAATACACAAATCCCATCCACACCACTTTTGCAGTTTAAGCGTCTTTGGAACACACCGCTTTCCCCAGTCAGCTTAAGAATCACAAAGAGCAAGACAGATTGAAAATGTATTTAAACATACAAAGTTTTGTTTATTGGTGTATTTCATGCAGCAAAAAAGTTACACTTAAATTAATACAAGTGCAGTTTTTCATTACATGAAACTTTTGCACTCTGTTGAAGGGAGAGTAAAGTTCGCTGAATGGCCTCATTTCTGCAATAGCTTCATGATTCCATAATGAATTTCCTTCAGTTATCTTCAAGATCTCATGGCTTGATACATTTTAACAAGCTCTTTCCAAATGAATAACGTGCAACATTTCAGAAACATACACAGGCCTGGGGTACTCCTCCCAGGATCCGACAAGCTTTCCTCATTGACATTGTTCTTTCCCTCAGTCAGCCAGCCAGTTGGAATTTTAGCAGACACTGGGGACTGCAGATGGAATCTGGAGAACCGAGCAATCTGTGGAGGAACTCAGCAGGTCAGACCAGCCGCATCCATGAGAGGAAGGAACTGTCCGTGATTCCAGTTGAGACTGCATCAGGAAATTTAGTAAATGTCTTGAAAGTTAATGCAACTAATTACGTCTTGGCATAAGTCAGTCAAACTTCATGACTGGCTATTAACTTGCTGGTTACTTCACAGCGTTGGTTTGCAGTAGTTAAGTGAGGTGGGCATTACATTTATACCACTCTTGAAAGATGCAGGAAAACTGATGCGTTTGCAAAGAGATGCTGAAGATTTATACCAAATGTACCATGGGGTTTAAGGATAGTACAAATTTTGAAAATGAATTGAGCATAAATAGTGCACTCATTGATCACAAGCAATTTACAGGTCAATAAATTAAGTATAATACAACACACGTTGGCATTTACATGCAGTTATATGGCACCTTGACCATGAAAGCACATCCCAAGGCACTTCACAGATTCAAGGCAAACAGATGCTGAGCCACCAGAAGAAATGGGGGGAGGATGCGAGTGACAGCAACTAAGTTAGAAACTTTGAAAATCAGCATCAAGGTTCATTAGAATGCTCTTTCATTTTTAAGGGAACTGGATTATTAAACACAGCCAAGTACACATCACCAGGCTCATCATTGCAAATTTGTTAGAAAACAAACTGGATGATGGCCCATTGTGTAAAGTGCAACCCTCCTCTGAGGAGTCATATAAAAAATAAATCAATTAAATAAAAAAAACCTGCATGTATATAGTAAGTAACAAAATCTTCAAACCACTGTACAGCCAGTGAGAGATGCAGTAGTTAAAGGGTGCTGAGCAGAAACTCCCAGCTGTGATAACAACCAAATCGCTGCCGAGAGATTGGACTTGTAGCACGATTTTTGTGCACAATTAGCACAAACTGCCAGTGATCAATGATCTCAGAAACTGGCTCAGACACTTCCATGCACAACTTCACCTCAAAGTGGCTGATGCTTGCCTGGTGTCAGAATGGAAATTATTGCTGCACACAGAATAGGTTCAGCACACCAAAGGGTGGGCTATTGTACAGGGAGGAATCCTCCTGCACTTGAAAGTAGCCATAGCTCATTCCCATCCATCTGTTGGGTGAATGTCATACCCTCTCCTGAGGACATGCCAAGTCTTGATCTAACTGGACAAGTGGCACCTCGGTGTACATTCTTTTTGTACTGTGTTCAAATCTGGAGTGGGACTTAGACCCACCAGCTGATCACTCGGGTAAAAGTGCTAGTGCTGTGCCAAGGTCAACATGGAGAGAGTTAGTTGGGCTTTTGTACTGGGGAGAAAAACAAAGCTGAGAAAAGGAGAGGACTTGGGATGTGGAGCAAAGATTTGGGTTTTGTGCTACATTATGTGTAAATCAGCATGCTGACTGAAGCAGATTCAGAGGGAGTGGTGTCCCTGAGTTCCTGCACTCTGTCGACACTTGCTGAATAGACTTGCCCTGAGGAATGGCCACTTCAACAGGATAATGGTGGGGGTGAGGCAGGGAGAATGACACATGTACCCCTGCATATTGACCTCCTTCATCAGGCAGGTCTACTTAGCAAGTGTTGACAACCCAGACCCTTCAGGAGCAGTTCAGAACGGGAGGAGAAAGCAGATGGAGACAGTGAATCTCCATTGGGACAGTGTGACCTTCCTAACTGGTTCAGTCTTCGCTGGAACTGAGCTCCTCAAAATCGGAATGCCCCACCACTTCAGGAAGCATGTAGGCACGGCGGCAGGCTCGCTGAGCTGGCTTTCGTGGCAGAGGATTTGACCAGTCCTCTACCAGCCTTCTTGGGATAGTAAGGACGCAGCAGGACATGCCAGAGTTGGCACCTTCAATGTCTGGGGCTTCCTCCCAGCAGCCTTCCGTCACATTGTATATGTGGACGTAGTCTGTGCGAGTGTAGCGGTCATGTGACCTCCCACCCAGGATGTATATTTTGTTGTCCAAGGTGGTGATACCTGGCTCTCCGTGCCCAAAGGGCAGTTCAGTCACCGTCGACCACTGGTCCCGCTCAATGTTATAACAGGAAACCTACACAAAGGAGAAACATTATGAAAGGTTGGTTCAGTGAGCACAAAGTATGCATGCTACAGGTCATCAGCACTGCATTAGATGCTCTTAACTACATGTACACTTACAACCATACAATGCTGGTCCTGGGGATCCGTGCTGAGCCTGGTTAGTGGGTTGCAGTAGGTCATCATTGAATGCAGCTTGGATAGACTACATTTAAATAGTCACCATTAATCAATAAAATGTGTCATGTTGGGGGGAGGTGCCAAGTCGTGTTGGGGTAGGTGCCAAGTTTGCAATTTTACCAAAAAAGAAACACACATTGTTGGTCAGGCAACATCTCTGGAAAAAATGGATAGGTGACGGTTTGGGTCAGTCTTCACTGGAACTGAGCTCCTTGAAGTCTGAAACTCCAACCACTTCAGGAAACATTGCAGATCTGAAGAAGGGTCCAACACGAAACATCGCCTAACCATGTCTTCCAGAGATGCTGCCTGACCTGCCAAGTTACTCCAGCACTTTGTGTTTTTTGGCTTGAAGAATATGATTTAAGCACAGAGGAAAGAGGTAGGTTAGGGATGGAAGGAGTTTCAGAGAATGGGCCTTGGAGTTGCAAATAATCTGTTGATTATAGGATCGGTCGATATAGTAGAAGATGCAGAAAGGCATAACTACCTGCATGGAAAAGCTGGGATTTATTATCCATGAAGCCCCCTCCATCCTTTCCGGTGACATATGGATAAATCCCAGACATCAACTCTTCCCCACAGACTGTCTGTCCAAAGCGGGAAGAACTTACTCTTCCTTGTCTCTCCTTGCTCAGAGCTCACCTGCATCACATCCTGCCTGTAACCATTAGCATTATTGCTGCCACCCAGAAGGTAAAGTTGGCCTTGGACTGCAGCCATTCCATGCCAGGCTCGTTCTACTGAGGCATCAGCCTTTTGTTCCCAGTGGTTTGTCTCTGGGTGGAAACAGTGCAGCTCCTTCAAGTAATTTCTGCCACTTCTCCCACAGGCTACATATATATTCCCTGCATGCACTGCTCCAGCATGGGCATATACCTAAATGAACAAAGAACAAAGCAGATTATTTGCAACATGAACCTGGTCAAACAAAATAACTTTGTTTGCTAAACTTGTATCTGGATCTATTCATACCATCTTGTCCCAAATATGCATCTCACAAAGTGTGGCAACCAGAAGTGCACACAATACTTCAAATCAGACCTAACCAAAATTGTTCACAGCTGCCACATGACCTCCTGACTTGTACTCAATGCCCTGACTGATGAAGGCAAGCATACCACATGCTTTTATTTAACCACCTTTTCCACTTAAGTTATCATTGTCTATGGACTTGCACAATAAGATCCTTCTGGAAATCAATGCTCCCAGGGCTCTTGCCATTTACTGTATATTTCCCCCCTGACATTTGACCTCCCAAAATGCAATATCTCACACTTTTCAAGATTAAACTCCATCTGCCCTGTGTCTGGCCATATTACCTACTTTATCTTTGACCTATCCCTAACTACCAACTTGCGCCCAATGTGCATAAAATGCCCTGGGATTCTGCTTAGCCTTACTTGCCAAGAACACTTGCCATGGCCCTTTTTAGCCCTCCTAATTACTTGTTTAAGTTATTATCTGTGTCATGTGTTCTAGGTGAAAAGTATCAGTCAGGGAATTTGCGTTTCACTTTATTCATCATTACTCATGGATGCAGGGTGTCTCTCGGAGGGTGGCATTTACTGACCACCTCTAATTGGGTGGTGAGGGGACAAGCTCCTGATCCGCTGCCATGGTCGTGGTAAGGAAACTCCATTCAACTTGCTGTGCGGGGCAGTTCCATCACTGGGGAAGAATAAGCACAAAGGGACATGCTTGCAAGAAAGAACATTGCATGACCTAGAATGCATCTTGTGGTTCTTAGAATGAACTGAACTAGAATGCACAGAGGGGAACACAAATGAAACATCTAGCAACTGAGAAATAATGTAGGAGCACAGCAGTCATGTGAACCACTGCAATGTTTACCGTAAGGATCATTTGCTGCCGGGTAAGTGCCAAATAAGTGCATTCTATCACTTATTGGACATTAATAAACCCACTTTCCTGGGCTGACTAATGATGGAGATGAGTTATGGAGAAAATATCATTCAGGAGAGAATATCCATATGCAACTACAAAATGTGACTGGAAAAAATGAGGCTAAGATGTTGAGGGAGACGGTAACCTTCAGCTCTAACTAGTACAGTTCAGAATAGGTTGGAAATTCAAACTACAGATGACAGGTCTATTTAATCTTTGGCTTTGATAGTCTCAGCGTCCTGGCACAAGACAGTTTAAGTGAGGAGCTGTGACTTCCAGAATATTTGTGATTATTTGAGAATCAATAAGACCTCTCAAAGGCGGCTTTGCTGATGATAGACAGTAATTGGGCAGTGATTAGCTGAATTGGAAACATGCTGCATTTTGTGGCGAGGACAGACCTGGTCAGGCACAAAATTAAAGTATTGGAAGTACTGTTGAGCCATAATTAAGAACTATAGAGAGGGTACTGAGCCTGGAAAGGTTTGATGTTCCCCTCCACCTACATCAAGAAGGTGGCTTCACATGAAAATTTTCCACCATATTCTCTTCTTGTTGCTACCTTTGGGTAGGGGGTACAGAAGCTTCAAGACCACACCACCAGGCTTAGGAACAGCTACATTCCTACAACTATCAGGTTCTTAAGCCAACCTGCACAACTCGACTGCAATAATGTGACACTACAGACCACCTTTTGCACTATTATGGACTTGCTTTCTAATTGTGTTTTGCATTAATATATATTTTTTGCAGTCTTTTTCTTTTCTCTGTCTTGCAGAAAGAATATTTTGTGTTCTCTCAGCCCACGTGCCCGTGATGCTGCTGCAAGCACATTTTCATTGTATCTGTACCACACAGTGCTAGTGCATATGACAATTAATTAGACAACTTTATCCTTTTGTCCTCGCTAGGACCTTGCCCAGGGGATGAATGTTTGCCCAAGGTTACTCACAACTGAAAGTCAAGACAGACCTGAAGACACTGATTGTCCCTATACTCCCCTCCAACACTTACAGCCATCCAGGCCAAGCCCTCTTCCCACTGCTACCGTCAGGGAGGGGTACAGAAGCCTGAAGTCCAACACCACTGGTTCAGGAACTGTTACTTTCGAAGAACAACCATCAGATTCTTGAATTGTCCTGCACAACCCTAATCCTGCCTCGAAAATGGAACACTATTGATCACCACTAGTTTTAGCATTCACTTGTTTTCTAAATATGTTTTGCAGTAACATCTTATTTTTCAGTCTTTTTCTTTTCACTATCCAGTTGATTGTAATATTTGAATAATTCATGTATTTGTATGTTGTCTAAGTGCCTGTGATGCTGCTGCAAGATTTTAACCGTACCTGTACTTCATCTTACTTGTGCATGTGACAACAAACTCGACTTGATGAGAAATTTCACTTCTGCATGTCTATGAGGAATAAGGTGGCACAGTGGAGCATTGGTAGAGTTGCTGCCTTATGGTGCCAGAGACCTGGGTTCGATCCTGACTACGGCTGCTGTGTGAACGGAATGTGTACGTTCTCTGGATGCCCAGGTTTCCGTCCACATCCTATAGATGTGCGGGTAGGTTACTTGGCTCTGCAAATTTTCCCTAGTGTGTAGGATCGAACTTGTGTATGGGTGATCTTTGGTCGGTGCGGACTGGGTGGCATGTTTCCACTCTGTATCTCTAAACGAAACTAATCCATTAAGCCCTGCTCGCCACAGAGTACAATACCAAAACAGGAATAATACACTTGCTACATATCTTTGACAATATAAATTTGTACATACTTCTTCTTTCAGTGGTTCCATATATTCCCAAGAATTTAACCGGGGATCATAGCGCTCCACTGCATTTAATTCCTGGTGGTAGTCTCGACCTCCTATTGCATAGAGATACTCGCCCACTACACACACACAATGGTCAGCGTGTGGCTGTTGCAGCGACTGGATTCTCATCCACCTGTTGTGCCGGGGATCGTACCTTAAAACAGCAGTTAAGCCAACAAAAAATTCACTACTGTGAAGTTTTACCACGGTACTCAACTCATAACACAGTCACAGCTGTTCAAATGCTCCAAGGTAAACACTATATGCATTGAAATGTAGTTTGTTCAATGCCAAAACCAAGAATGTATATTGAAAAGTCTTTAAAGAAGAGACAAAGCAATGTTAATTCAGGAATAATAAAAACAACAGATGAGAAAATTGAAATATTTAACAGTATATCACCTTATTGACAATAAATATACATATTATAAGACAGCATTCATTGTAATGTTAAAAACAACAGCAAATTCACTTATAAAGCCTGATTTTTAAAAATCCAAATTAAATCATGTTAGAGGAGGAAGACACAAAGCTTATGAACAAGAGAAAATACAACATTTTGGTGATACTTACCACACCCTGACAAACACCACAACTGAAAGATCTGTGAAAAGGATGATGGTACTGACTGTGATGAAGCAGAACTGGGTGAGCTGGCAGCAAGGTCACTGTACTCCACAGCAGGTAATGTAGCAAGACTAAGAGAGCAGGTTTACTGTATTGCATCTCCATTGAAATGGAAGAACTGGGAGCAGGTTAACATAGCACCATATCCCATAGTAAAGCAGGACAGGGAGATCGGGAGCAGGATCATTGTACTCCACACCCTGTAATACAGCGTGAATGGGTGATCACGTATTGGATCACAGCAAATGGGAGACTCGGCTAGGGTCACTGTACCCCACTGCCCATAATACGATGTAACTGGGAGATTGGGAACAGGATCAATGTACTCCACAGCCTGAAATACAGTGGGACTAGAGATCAGTGGCAGAAGCACTGTACTCCACAGTACTGTTATAGTATACGAGCTAACCTTCCATATTATTGACTGCGATTGCCAAAGTGCTAAGGGATTAGATGGAGCAGAATTTGTTATGTGTGTCCAGCAAAGTTTTCTCAAGCAATATGCACGTGGCCCTACTAAGCGAGAGGTCAGCACTTAACCTCCTCTTAGGAAATGAGGTTGGGCAAGTGGTTGAAGTGTCAGTGTGGGAACGCTTTGGGACCAATGACCATAATTCTATTAGTCTTTAAATAGTTGTGTGAAAACTATTCTGCACATAGTTGTGTGAAAACTGGTCCACACATCAAAGCCTTAAAGTTGGGCAAGGCTAATTTTGAAGGCATTTGAAGTGAACTTGCAAATGTCGATTGGGAGAGGCTGTTTGCAGTTAAAGGGACGTCAGCAAATGGGAAGCTTTTAAAAGTGAGAAATGGAGATGTCAAGGCCAACATGTTGGCTAGCAAGATTAGAAACTCTGGTTGACAAGGGGCATTAAGCATCTGGTCCGATAAAGGAGACATATGTCATGTGGGCAGCCTGAATCAAGCTATTCCTAGAGGAGTATAAGGGATGTAGGAGTACATTTAAGAAGGAAATCTGAAGGGCGCACAAGAGGCAAAAGATATCCTTGGCAGATAAAGTTAAGAACTTTAAAAAAACACTATATTAAGAGCAAAAGAGTAGATGTAAGAGACTGCAGATGCCTGTATCTGTATCAAAAAAAAGAGAACAGTTGGAGGAACTCAGTGTGTCAAACAGCGACCCTCCACTGTCCCCTTCCACCCTTGCCTCTCCCTCCAGTTTTACACTTCACTTCTCTTTCTTCCTTATCTCTCACCCTGTTTTCTCCATTTCACCTCTGGCCTGGAAAGTTAGATCATATGAGATCCCGGATGAGCTAATCAATTGGATACAGAATTGGCTTGGTGCAAAAAGTAAGAAATTAAAAGCGGAGGGTTATTTTGCGACGCAAGGCCTGTGACCAGTAGTGTATAGAAGATAAAACAGTACAGCACAGGAACAGGCCCTTTGGCTCACAATGCCAAGATAAAATAATTTAATCTCATCACGAGAGAAGTCTGACGGGCAAGACAGATGAACTCAGATTGTGGCTAGGTGCGTGCAACTGGGCTGTTGTTGTCATTACAGAAAACTGGTTAAAAGAGGGATGTTGGAAGAAAAGGAGGAGGAATGGAGAAGAGCAGGTTGATAACTGGTGAATGATTACAATGTTAGAATATACAAGCTATTCACTAAAATGTATTCTCTGGTGCACAATAGAAATAGAATTGATGCCATACCTCCAGCAGCTCACCTCTGCTCTATACCCTGCAGTGTTGTTGTCCCCACCCACAAGATAAGCAAAATTATTTAAAACAGCAATGCCCTGGTTTGACATCTTTGGCATCTGTGCCTGGGTTAACGTTCGCCATTCCTGGCTTAATGGGCTCAGAAACTTGACTTCATCACTCAAGTCTTCATCCTGGGGAGAATACATCCCTCCAAATCCCACCACGCATTTGAATTCTGATCTCAACTGTGTCTGTGGTGTCTGAAGGACAGGTTGGAGGATCTCATTCTGGTGATAGGCCAGGGCATCTGCTAGAACCTCCTTGAGAGGACAAGGGCTCAGTCGATTGTACAGTTTCTGAAATGTCTGCTGCTCAATCAGCGCAAAACGGACCATCTCCAGCAGCTTTGGTGGGTCATGCAAGGAAACCTGATCTCTCTCGATCTCCTCCTGCGTGTAGTGGTAAAGCAAGGCAGCTTCATAGACATCATTCTCAGAGTTTGCATGCAGTTTGTCACTGCTCAGCAGGCTCTGCACTTTGGCCAGGGGCAATCGACGGTAGGTCTCCGTTTTGCTGAAACTCAGGAAGTTTTCCAGGATGTAAATGTCGATTCTGTCACTCAACTGTGTTAGATTGTAGTGCTCAGCCAACCTGTACAGCTCAAGAATGTTCTCGTCATCAATCCAGGAAATGAGGAAGTCACAGCAGAAATCAATCACCTCTGGAATCTGGATCAAGTAAACAGAAGGTCTTAGCATTCAAAATCATGCACAAACTGGTTCTACTAAGAAATGTGTCTCAATTTGGCCAGAGACATGGAGATGAAAGTCAGGCAGCATGGAAGCAGTCCCTTAAGCCCACCGAGACTTCACCCACCATCAAGTATTCATTTACTCTAATTCTGCACAATCTCATTTTTTATTCTCCTCGTATTTTTATCAACTGTTCCACCTCCCCCCACCATTCAAATTCTACCATCTCCATTTTAGGGGTAATTTAGTGGTCAATGAAACAATCGACCCCCTCCCTACTGGATGATGGAGGAAGTACTCACTCACAGGGGAAATGTACAAACTGTACACTCAGCACCTAAGGCCAGGATTGAACCCAGATTGTTGAGCTGTGGGACAACAGCCCTCACTGTGCCATTATGGAATTGGCTTACCATAATCCTCCTGGGACATGATCAGTGAAACAAGGTAGGTGTGGGAATGTGATCATGCATGCTTACGCTGAATGAACATTCCTGATTTCACTTCTTTATGGAAAGGGAACAACAAGATTACAAATGTATGGTCTGACCCTGGGAACAAGAAATATACTTGAAAAGGACTGTGTTGGACAAGATCCGAAGTGGTACCAAATCAACAATAACTGCACTTCAAAAGCACTTTGGACCACCCTGGAGCATTGAAAGTTGCCATTTAAACAGATTGTTTTCTTTATTTTGACAATGGACAAATTTGCAGTTTAAATGTAAAATAAAAAATGCCATTTGGCAACATATTGTTCAGTATTTACTTCAGAGCCCGGGGTCATTTTTGACACTGAACCGATAGAAGTATTACATTTAATTAGACACAATATCCAAATGAAATGTACAAAATTGCAGTGCCACAAATTGGCAAGTAATGTTTAACCACTGGAATTTTTGTAGCCTGTTTATGAAAACATATCATGAACGTTTCTGAGATCAGTGTGCTGTCAGGAAATTAATTCAATGGATGTGGGTAGCATTGTCCAGGCCAACATTTTTTGCCATCCTTAACACTCCATTACTGAGAAGGTAGCCCAGCACTGTTGAGGTTCTGAAGTCACTGGAGAATACAACTGATTTTCTTCTCCTAAAGGACATCAGTGGTAGTGTCATGCTCAATGCAGATGAGTTAATTTGAATTTGAACTCCCCAACTACACTGGTGGGAGAATGAAATCTCTCTAGAAGTCTCCAGGCTTCTGGATTGCTTC
Organism: Okamejei kenojei; assembly: GCA_035221665.1. Lineage (NCBI taxonomy): Eukaryota > Metazoa > Chordata > Chondrichthyes > Rajiformes > Rajidae > Okamejei > Okamejei kenojei. Next base: position 26,338,717 of record CM069155.1, read on the forward strand.
CAATAATTTATCTCACCTAGGTGACTGTTGAGAATCACATTGAATTAGAGCAGGAACAGGCTCTTTTGATTTAAAAACGTATTCATAGTTTGTCTCACAAGAGCATCAGCACATGGAAGAGATTTTGAGGGCTGACATAAGCTTCTGTTGAACTATAGTTTCTGCAGGAGTCAGTGCCTCCAGATAGACAAGGTAAAAAATGAAAAGTGACAGAATGACAAAGAAAACCTAGTTCACATTAGTTTTTATAACCATCTTCTTGGTTTAAGCAATGATTTAAAACAAGTTAGATGATTATTAGTTATATTATTTGAGATTCTATTACCCATATCCAAAGGTTTCAGGTTTTAATTTGTAGATGAGTAAAATTGTATTGAAATAACAAACTTAATGTAGTTAAAAAGTCAGTCGGGTGCTTCAAGAAGTGTTATCAGATGAAATATGTCGGCCTCAATCAGAGAGGGAGAGTGTCTTTCAGGCAGATAGACAAAGATCTTTATATAGGAAGTCAAAGAGGTTTGAAGAGAGAACTCCAGAGTTTAGTGCCTTGTAAGCTGAAAGTACAGTTGCCAAAGGTGTAATGAAGGAAGTAGAGGGGCACAGGAGGCCAGAATGGAGAGATTTGGGAAGTGTGTCCATTTGAAGGCTGTTCCAGAGACAAAGAGAGAGAGAGAGAGAGAGAGAGAGAGAGAGAGAGAGAGAGGAGGGGGGTGGCTAAAAAGGAACATAAAGAGGATAAGTGTAGGCAAAGATCTAGCAAATTGACCAGTGTGGGAAAATATGACTGCCATTTTGGTAAAACAATTAAAGATGTATATTATCTAAATGGTTACAGGGAATCGTGAAGCTCTGAGTCTTTCAAACTCTTTCTCAAAGGGCATTGGAGTTCAAGCCTTTGAATATTTTTATTGTAGGTTCTTGATGAGCAAACTTTTTACCCCTACTACAATCAGTTTGAAGAAGGATCCCACTCTGAAACATCGCTTGTCCATTCCTCCACACATGCTGCCAGACCCACCGAGTTACTCCAGCGCTTTGTGGTTTACTTTTTGAATGGATTACTGCAAAGTGGCCTTGTGCCACCTAGTGACTGAAAATGAATAATGCAGAAAAACATTAGAAAAAAAGTTCTTCAATTAAAACTCAGCTGGCAGTTGATTATATAGGAATCTTGATAAAAGGATTACAAGTCCAAGGACAGGACCCAAAGGTTTTTTTTTGCTCTGGAACCATAACTCTTCGTTTCATATTCATGTCTCTAGTATCCAAAGATCTCTATCAAAGTATATTGCTCCCGTGACTAACTCTCCCATACAAGGTCATTCTTCCAACTTGTTATTCAACCATCCCTCCAGCAGCCTTATGCTCCCATAAAAGCCCACCACTCCACCTTTTCAGTGTCCCAACTCTCTCTCAAAATCTAACCTCCTGTACCCCAGCTCTCCAATGAAGCTTCCTGCAAGATTGCTCACTGATGCTCAAATTTATATTCCTTTAACCGAGCACACAGCTGACAATAACCTGTTTCCTTTGTCATCCTTACTTTTTTGCATATCTTTCATTCATTTATTTTACAGTGCCCTCCAGTGTTCGGGACAAAGACCCATCATTTATTTATTTGCCTCTGTACTCCACAATTTGAGATTTGTACTTAAAAAATCACATTGAATGAATTGAATTAAAAAAGTGCACATTGTCAGACTTTAATAAAGGCCATTTTTATACATTTTCGTTTCACCATATAGAGATTGCAGCATAAGAATAGTAATACTGTGTATGGAATAAGTGGTTGTGAATATGGTAGTAATAAGTATGATAAATATATTAACTGTGATAAGTATATAAGAAATTGGGTAACAAACAATGGCCTCTGGGCGGTCCTAGAAATCCAGATCTGGTAAAGCAAGCCCAAGAATTAATATGGAAAAGGAATGCGAGTAAGAAGAGTAAGAAATTGATTGAATTATGGCAAAAGTGGTGTGAGGATAAAACTATTCTGGCCAGTTGGCAAGATAATATAGTTAAATTAGATATAAATACCGAACTGTTGAGGTATTGAGACGAGAGTGTGCACACGAGAAGAATAAGGAACAGGAGAGAGAGAGAAAGGCAAGAAAGGGAGGGGGGGGAGGGGAGAGAGAGAGAGAGAGAGAGGGAGAGGGAGAGGCGGATGGGGGAGGGGGGGAGGGAGAGGGAGAGGGAGAGGGAGAGGGAGAGGAGAGGGAGAGGGAGAGGGAGAGGAGAGGGAGAGGGAGAGGGAGAGGGAGAGGGAGAGGGAGAGGGAGAGGGAGAGGGAGAGGGAGAGGGAGAGGGAGAGGGAGAGGGAGAGGGAGAGGGAGAGGGAGAGGGAGAGGGAGAGGGAGAGGGAGAGGGAGAGGGAGAGGGAGAGGGAGAGGGAGAGGGAGAGGGAGAGGGAGAGGGAGAGGGAGAGGGAGAGGGAGAGGGAGAGGGAGAGGGAATCTGAGAAAGATAAAAAAGGACTGTGCAGTTCTGGCCTTCAGGTAGCAGAGGGAGACGAAGGGGAGGCATGGAAATATGATTGGAATTTGGCTCCTAGCACACCTCCACTTCCCTATCAGCCCCCGGGTCAAGCTTCACCCACACCACAGTCCGAGCCCTAGTCAGTGGTGACAGGAATTTACCCAAGTTTACCCAAGTTAGAGTCAGGAACCGACAGTGCATCTACCTCAGGCGTCTGACCCAAGAGGAAGGAGAAGCCCCAGTTTACAGATCCCGTAGCAGGGCATACTAGGTCCCAGTCTAGAGACCAGAGAAGGTCTCTGGTCGCGAGAAGGACCAGAGGAAAGTTGGGACTATAGAAGGGAGCACTTGGCTGAGAAAGCCAAACCGCAGAAACAACAAGGGAAGGTGCTGAAATAGACGGAATAATAAAGCATCCTCCAGGCGCCAATATCCTGTCAGAACGGTCCCTAACCCCAGAGCCCTAATACCTTGAAACAGCCATGAATAATGTGTGGCTGCCGTGGAAACCAAATGAGATGATGGCAATTTTGTTGGGAGTGCCTTATAAGAATCAGAATCATTTCATTGAATTTTTAAGAACAACGATATCTATATATCACGCCGATTCCCGGGATTTATGGGCATTACTTCAGCAAGTATTAACAGCAATTGAGTATACCAGATTAACCTATGACAACCACGCAGCGCTAGAGGCGGTGCACCCAGTGGCAGGTAACAATGAGGATCGATTACAGCTCATGTTGGCAGCCGTGGGTCTCACTCTCCAGCAGCCAATCGATATATCAAAGGTTTTGGATATGAAACCAGAGGATGGAGAGGCTGCAGAAGATTTTCTGGAAAGGTTTAAAACATAGAAACATAGAAATTAGGTGCAGGAGCAGGCCATTCGGCCCTTCGAGCCTGCACCGCCAGTCAATATGATCATGGCTGATCATCCAACTCAGTATCCAGTACCTGCCTTCTCTCCATACCCCCTGATCCCTTCAGCCACAAGGGCCACATCCAACTCCCTCTTAAATATGGCCAACAAACTGGCCTCAGCTACTTTCTGTGGCAGAGAATTCCACAGATTTACCACTCTCTGTGTGAAAAACTATTTTCTCATCTCGGTCCTAAAAGACTTCCCCCTTATCCTTAAACTGTGACCCCTTCTCCTGGACTTCCCCAACATCGGGAACATTCTTCCTGCATCTAGCCTGTCCAACCCCTTAAGAATTTTGTAAGTCTCTATGAGATCACCCCATACGCAATACTCCAGGTGTGGCCTCACCAAGACCCTGTACAACTGCAGTAGAACCTCCCTGCTCTTGTACTCAAATCCTTTTGCTATGAATGCCAACATACCATTCGCTTTCTTCACAGCCTGCTACACCTGCATGCCTACTTTCAATGACTGGTGTACCATGACACCCAAGTCTCGCTGCATCTCCCCTTTTCCTAATCGGTCACCATTCAAATAATAGTCTACCTTCCTGTTTTTGCCACCAAAGTGGATAACCTCACATTTATCCACATTATACTGCATCTGCCATGCATTTGCCACTCACCCAGTCTATCCAAGTCATCCTGCAGCCTCCTAGCATCCTCCTCACAGCTAACACTGCCCCTCAGCTTCGTATCATCCGCAAACTTCGAGATGTTGCATTTAATTCCCTCGTCCAAATCATTAATGTATATTGTAAATAGCTGGGGTCCCAGCACTGAGCCTTGCGGCACCCCACTAGTCACTGTCTGCCATCCTGAAAAGGACCCGTTCACTCCTACTCTTTGCTTCCTGTCTGCCAGCCAGTTCTCTATCCACATCAATACTGAACCACCAATACCGTGTGCTTTAAGTTTGTATACCAATCTCTTGTGTGGGACCTTGTCGAAAGCCTTCTGAAAGTCCAGATATAACACATCCACTGCTTCTACCTTATCCACTCTACTAGTTACATCCTCAAAAAATTCAATAAGATTCGTCAGACATGATTTACCCTTCGTGAATCCATGCTGACTTTGTCCAATGATTTCACCACTTTCCAAATGCGCTGCTATCCCATCTTTAATAATTGACTCTAGCAGTTTCCCCACTACCAATGTTAGACTAACTGGTCTGTAATTCCCCGTTTTCTCTCTCCCTCCCTTCTTAAAAAGTGGGGTTACATTAGCTACCCTCCAATCCTCAGGAACTACTCCAGAATCTAAAGAGTTTTGAAAAATTATCACTAAGGCATCTGCTATTTCTGGGGCTACTTCCTTAAGTACCCTGGGATGCAGCCTATCTGGCCCTGGGGATTTATCGGCCTTTAATCCATTCAATTTACCTAACACCACTTTCCGGCTAACCTGGATTTCACTCATTTCCTCCATCTTGACCCGCGATCCCCTGCTATTTCCGGCAAATTATTTATGTCTTCCTTAGTGAAGACAGAACCAAAGTAGTTATTCAATTGGTCTGCCATGTCCTTGTTCCCCATGATCAATTCACCCGTTTCTGACTGCAAGGGACCTACATTTGTTTTAACTAATCTTTTGCGCTTCACATATCGATAAAAACTTTTGCAGTCAGTTTTTATGTTTCCTGCCAGTTTTCTTTCATACTCCATTTTCCCTTTCCTAATTAAGCCCTTTGTCCTCCTCTGTTGGTCTCTGAATTTCTCCCAGTCCTCTGGTAGGCTGCTTTTTCTGGCTAATTTGTAGGCTTCATCTTTTTCTTTGATACTATCCCTGATTTCCCTCATTATCCATGGATGCGCCACCTTCCCTAATTTATTCTTTTGCCATACTGGGATGAACAATTGTTGTAGTTCATCCATGCAGTCTTTAAATGTCTTCCATTGCATATCCACCGTCAACCCTTCAAGAATCAATTGCCAGTCGATCTTGGCCAATTCACGTCTCATACCCTCAAAGTTACCTTTCTTTAAGTTCAGGACCCATGTTTCTGAATTAACAATGTCACTCTCCATCCTAATGAAGAACTCAACCATATTATGGTCACTCTTGCCCAAGGGGCCAATTACAACAAGGCTGCTAACTAACCCTTCCTCATTACTCTATATCCAGTCTAGAATAGCCTGCTCTCTCGTTGGTTCCTCCACATGTTGGTTTAGAAAACTATACCGCATACATTCCAAGAAATCCTCTTCCTCAGCACCCCTGCCAATTTGATTCACCCAATCTATATGTAGATTGAAGTCACCCATTATAACGGTTTTACCTTCGTTGCACGTATTTCTAATTTCCTGTTTGATGCCATCCCCAACTCCACTACTACTGTTAGGTGGCCTGTACACAACACCCACTAGCGTTTTCTGCCCCTTAGTGTTTCGCAGCTCCACCCATATCGATTCCACATCCTCCAAGTTAATGTCATTCCTTTCTATTGCGTTAATCTCCGCTCTAACCAGCAACGCTACCCCACCTCCTTTTCCTCTCTGTCTATCCTTCCTGAATATTGAATATCCGTGGATGTTCAGCTCCCAGCCTTGGTCACCCTGGAGCCATGTCTCCGTGATCCCAACTATATCATAATTATTAATAGCTATTTTATAGCTATTAGATAAACCATCTACGGCAACCAGTCAGGTGAAACTTAGTATCAGCAAGGAAATGACTCGTCACAGTTTTGTGCTATGCTTATGAACTGCTTGCCTTCCAGCGTCGCAATGGCTATTAAAACCAATAATATGAACTGGTCAGAGTCTTCCCTGGCCCGCATGTCAAGAGCTGTGAGAGCCTTTTGGAAAGACTGTCCTATTGGAGACAGGGAAGCCCAGGTAAAGGTAAAAAAAAAAACGAATATGTGATGAGAGAAACGAGAGAAGTTCCGCTAGTGGCTGTCCCTGACTGAATGGGCTAACAAATCCGGATGTTACCCTGTTTACGGATGGCAGCTCATCCATTAGTGAAAAGGGAGAGTGGTTGTCAGGCTATGTGATTGTTAATCAGGAGGGAACGACCATTGAAGCAGCATCTTTTGAGGCTACCTTCTAGGCCCAGCTAGACAAACTATTTGCGCTGACTAGAGCCTGCACCCTGGCCGAAGGACTATCTGCAAATATTTACACGGGCTCCCAATATGCTTTCGGAGCGGTTCATGATTACGGACAATTATGGAAGAATCGGGGGTTTCTAACCTCTTCAGGGACAGCGATAGCTCACAAAAATTGGTTTATAATTTGCTACAGGCCATTCAGTTACCCAGTCAGCTTGCTGTTATCAGTTAGAGCCCATACTGCAGCCCAAAGCCCCATGGACGTAGGAATTGTTGTGCCCCGCATGATGAGGCAGACTAAAAATTCTACTAGGAATAAGTCTCCCTCGGAAAAAGGAATCCCAACCATCCAAGAAGTACTTCAAATACAGGAGGACGCTCCTGCACAGGTAAAACAGCTGTGGCAGGACCAGGGTTGTGTGTACGATCCTGTCACTAGCTTATGGGTTACGCCTGCCGGACAGGCTTGCATGTCTGACGAGCTTGCGTTGTGGGTTATTGAATGTGTACACTTTGCAACTCATTGTGGGGCCAAGGCCGTAAGTGATATACTTTTAGAGACCTGGTGGCATCCAAAACTTCTGGACTTGTCCCAGCGTATCAGCCAGCGATGTCTGATTTGCCAGCAGCATAATCCAGGTAAGGGCTGGCCCTGTGAACCAGGTAAGACCCCTTTACCAGCAGGTCCCTTTGAGACCTTGCAAATGGACTACATTGAGTTGGAAAGATGTCAGTGTTATAAGTATGTTCTTGTAATTGTTGATGTTTTTAGTAAATGGATAGTTAGTGTAAGCACCTCTCATGTGTGTGGTAGCATTATGTTTTTGAATGAATCAGACGAAGACCAAGAGGAAATATAAAGACTCAAGGGACTGAGTGGATAATGTTTGAAAGATTCTGTGTGCAACAGATTTTAGAAAGGATGTCAGTTTATTGAAATAGACAGAATCAGGGATTGTAAACTGAGCAAATACAAAGGTGTTGTTAATAAATCATGTGTCTGGGGCGTTACTGCGCTGTATAAAACTGCAGTTGCTGCGTGCCTGCCGCTGGGCTGATCCCCTAACACTGCCAGTTCCACCTGTGTGTGAAGCCATGTGGACAAATGTAATGGATTGAAGCATATCCGACCACTGACAATAAAGCCTCTGCCGTTGTAAAAATATTGTTACGCGAAATCATACCATGATTCAGTGTTCCTGCGCGTTTAAGTTTAGATAATGGTCCTCATTTTATTGCTGATATAAACAAAGAAATGTGCCAGCAATTACAGATACATCAACGACTACATTATGCGTATCGACCTTAGGTCGCCGGATTGGTGGAACGAGCAAACTTTGAAAACCAAATTAGCAAAATTAGTGGCACAGACTGGCTTAACATGGTTAAAACTGCTTCCTGTAGCTCTTTTTCAGATACGGACCACTCCTTCTGGTATGGCACGAATAACACCTGAGGAAATCATATATGGTCGACCTTTACGGACACCATGGAATGACCATGCATCCGTGATGGTCCATTTCCACCAGATGACTGAGGAAATGACATCCTATGTATTAACTTTAACCCATGCTTTGCGAACTTCTCATTCACAGGTCAGGGCTGCATATGGTGAGGCACCAGAGCACAAAGTTCCATCTAATATTGAGCCATGTTGCCATGTGCTGGTCAGGGACTGGACACGTAAGCACTTGACCCATGTTGGGATGGTCCCTTCCAGATCCTCCTCACCACTCCGACCGCTGCCAAGGTCGAGGATCGTGCTGCATGGGTTCATCTGCACCACTGCAAATTGATTGGGGAGCCCAATCAAAAGGGGGGAGAAGAGTAATTTTATTTTTAACTTTGAGGTTTTTAGTTTTTATATTCTTGCTTTGCTTGGGAGTTGTATCCTTTTTAGTTTAGTTATATCCTTATAACTTTAGTTGTATCCTTATAAGTTTAGTTGTATCATTATAAGTTTAGTTGTATTCTTATGTTTAGTTGTAAATCTTAATAAGTTTAGTTTTGAATCCTTATTTTGCTATATGGTTAAGAATATGCAACTGATTACTGGACTGACTGACTGAAGGACGTTTAAATTGAGTGAATAGTTGTTTAAGCTAATTAAGTGAGAAATTAGCTTTTTGTGAGCCTTTGCATATTCCAGATAAATTAAAATGAGGCGATTCATCCTGCTATGCATCCCGATGCTACTGCAGAAGTAGGGAAATGAAGGAAAAATTTGACTATGTGTCCTGGGGCAAACAAGTAGTCTTTCACCTCTGCAAAGGAGATGTGGTACAGTGCAATGGCCCGGATACCTTTGGAACCTGGAACGTCACCAAGATTGACTATTGCAATGGGATACTGCGTCAGCCCGATCGGCGGGTAGACATAGATAACCGACACCTGCGGGAATTACCCCGTTGGTTTCAGGAGTGCAAATTTGACTTTTTCTGCAGACGGAATCCCTTGGAAGACAACTCGGCAAAGGAACATTTGTATGATGGATTATGCTATCGAGAAGCATTAGAGTTATACCCTTGGTTACAGAAGAAAGGACATGAGCAAAAACACGAGAAAAACGGGCACTGGAAGAAAAAGACTCTAACATGTTTATACAAGCCCATAATGAACTATTTGGTAAAGGACAAATTGTGTGTCACCCTGCTATGAAATCAGTTAGTAGCCTATTTGCAGTGTCTCCAGAGTGGGGGAGTACTGAACGGTTAGTAATGTGTCAAGGTGAGAAGCCAGTTCCGGTCGAAACTGTCACCATCCATTATGACGAGACCTTAGCCCCACCGGCCAACTGTCTGCTACTACCTCGTGACAATGAGCATTCTTACCCGGGTTGTGAGGATAAGACTGACGAGGCTTATGCGGTTTACGGCCAAGGCAACATCCTGCCATGTAATTTTACCATGAACACAGACAATAGACAATATGGGAGTTGCTTTACCAACCAAGGGTACGGGTGTATAGTTATCAATATCCCATTCAACATCTCATGTTTAGTACAGATCCCACATCAGCCTAGCAGTAATAGTACCTCAGAAGGGGGGGCGTAGTAACACACAGGTATTGGACTGGGTCAATATACACGGAAAAAGGTTACTACTTATTTTTCAATGGCACAGCGGCCAATGTCTTAAAAACCTCCCTTTCCAAGGAAAGTAGCGGTTGGTGCCCTTGTCCCTACCACTGTTCCTTGCCCAGCAAGTTGGTCCGGGAAGGAACAAAGAATTCTGCGCAGGGCAGTATCCGCCAAATTCTGTGCCAACTGGAGGAACCCAGACGCCAGGGGAGCCAATAAAGGGCATGCTATTGGATGGGAGTATCCTTAGTGCACTGACGTTGGGAGGAATAGCAGGGTCTGAGGCGGCTAAGAATCGTAATTATATAGTCTGTGGATTGACTATTTTTTGGAAATGCCACTACCGGAGCTCTGGAAGCAATAAAAACCCAACTATCAGAAATGCGTCTGTTCTCATTGCAGAATAGATATACCTTGGATTATCTGTTGGCCCGTGAGGGAGGGACGTGTGCTATTGTGAAAGACAGATGTATGATGGGAATTCAGGACAGAACTAGTGACATCACCAAACATCAAAATGACATTATTACCCTGCTCGATGGGATGAAGGAGGGTATTGAATTGGGAGACTGGGGTTTTGGGGGATTATATAATTGGATCATTAGTCTGGCCATATATGCAGCAATAGTGGTTTTGTGTTTGTTCGTGGGAATAGCTATTGTTAAATGTATTATTGCTAGACTAATGACAGCCTTGGGTAATGTGGAAACTGGTGAGAAGATATTATTGCAACATCTAGAAAAAGAAGACATTCCAATGTTGAAGGATGAGGAAGTTGAAAGGATGGTAAAAGCGTAGGTTGAGAAAGAATTGTTAGAAGACAAATGTATTAGAATGAATAAAATTGAGATAGACCAGTGGTATGAAGCCCAGAATAGTTGAGCACCATAAGGGCTGGGGTATGAAGCACAGCAGAGGAGCAGGGAGCAGCATTGGTGTCAACAAGCCAGCCTGCCGACCTATGTGGTCTTGGGGCCTATAAAGCATCTCAAGGTTAGGAATAAACTTGGATGACTAATAAGCCAATGCTGATGAGTCTCTGCCTGTATTATATCCTATTAGCGGTCATGATATGACCAGAAGAGGGAATGAGGAAATATTATATAATAGAATTGTTCAGATAGTAACTTCCGTGTGAGGAACCTATGTTAAGTTGTAAGAAAAGCTTAAGGTTTTCAGAAACACATGTATCCTAAAGAAATAAAGTACAAAGAAACACACACAGGGAACAGATGAATCAAAATATAGAAACGTTAATCTGAACCTGCATAGCATAGTTTATTGCTTTGAGGCAATTATAATGCTGGAGGAAATTGTATTTGGTATGATTTTGTGTTGAAGAATGGATAGCTGAATAGGGCCTCTTCTTAGGCCAGAGGTCATCTGTTCTTTCTCTATGGCACATTCTTGAGCTCTGAGTGTGGCAGAGAGATGAAGAGTTATGGCTGTTTATGCTGAGTTCGAGACAGAATTCAAGGCTGAGAGATAATAGACTCTGTGGTTAGCTTTGGCTATGTTAAATTATAATGAGGTTGAGATATGGGATCAAGCAGCTGTATTTTTGAGGTAATGGTCTAAAGTTGTAAATTTACCTTATGTTCTGTAATATTTGTAAAATACCTTGCAGAGAGATTGGAAATCCATCTCCCATAGATAGCAGGAAAGGAGGAGGCTGTAAGTTAGAATGAAGTTGTATCCTGGCACCAAACACATATCAATTAAGTTGACAGATTTATGACCCATGTATGCTTGGAGTTTGGAGGTGTGTGTGGGTTTTGAATTTAACTTGGAAGCTGTATAATTTGGCAAAACTCATATAATTAAGGTTTTTAATACATAGGTACTTGTATTTTAAACTGAGTAAAATTGTTGTGAAACCATTTATGAAATGTATTGCGTCGAAGTAGATTAGACCTTGTTTAGATTTATTGAAATATCTTTCTTCTTGGTATGGAAAATGTTCGTTTGTATGACATGTGATGATTGTATTATATGTGTGTATCTTATATTTTGAGGAGTGGTATTTGATAATTGAGCCTACTGGGGTTTTGCTTTGTTGAAATAAAATAATTCTAAACAAAGTTAAACCACAGGCAAACAAAAGTTGTAAAATGAGGCCAGAGAAGGGTGGGGGGGATCATGTGACTGCTGTTGTAAATCACCAGAAGGATTCAGATGATTGGTTACTAGTTTGTCATACCCTCTGTATCTGAAATGTCTAATACCTACATAAATGCCATGAGTTTGTATCAAAGTTACTAATTCTTTGGACCTGCCCCAGAGCTATCAGCTCTGTGTTGGAAGGTTCAGAGACTAGTCTCAGCTGAATAAAGAATCGATTTCAACAGCTACAAGCGTTTGCGTCAAGTTGACTTTAGATTTACGAAAGAACTCAGTTTAACATAAATGTACCACGAGGAGGGTGGGTCAACTCTGATGTGATTCTCCATTATCAAATAGAACTACATCTAACATCAAGGTTATTTGATGGCAATTGGTGGGAAATATTTTGATTCAAGACCAGATTTGACACAACCAAAAATTGATTCAGTTAAAGGGATCCTATGATCAGACAACCATTTATTCGACTGATCATTATTATCAGAATTAGGCTACCAAGGAACATATCTGCTTTGATGTCCAATCTCTTTATCAAAGGGATGTCTGCCTCTGAAAGACTGAAGCAGTATGGTATTAACCTAACGTTTGCCAAAACTATCAGAAATGAGACACCTGTGAATACCAACATCCAATGTGCATCTTGAGTGATTCATTAGGAAGTCAAATTATTGAAATGATTGAACATTTGCTAGATATCTATAAAGACACCCCTCAGTCAAATCTGCCACAATCCTAAATGGAAACTGACGGGTGTAAGTGTGGCTATTTTAGATAACCGCATGATGCATATGATTGAAGGGTAAGGCCAAACTAAAGGAGATTCTCTTAGTAGGTGTGAATCTAAGGAACGTGCACAATTAGAAATATCTGGCTTTTAGATCAAACATTTCTCCAGTCACATGCAGTTTCATGCAGTGGATAGAGCTTTCACTCCAGTGATGGCCTATGAAGCCCCTCCACTTGAAGTACATCTGTAGATCCAGCAGATCCTGAAATCCTTGTGGACTTGGTGATAGGATATTCTGATTTGTCTCAATTCTGGTGAAAACTTTGATGCATTCCATGAGTCCAAACCCCATGAACTTGTAATCATATTAAATTGTGTAATTCCTGGATGGCATACTTCTCCCTCAATTAGTGTTTGTAATCAAGCCTGTGGGGGAAATTTATTAATCCATTACCTGTAGCTGACAAGCAGCCACCAGCACATCCTGCACGTTGTCCAGATTCAACTCCATTTTGGAAGTGTAAATAAAGTCCATAATTTTGCACATGACCACATAGGATACGTCATGCAAAAATATTTCCTTCTCCTGCATCTCCCGCAGTCCACCAGCAAACATCCCTCTGCAAACAAGAAGATACTGATCAGATTTCACTCTCATTGATATTATTGGGCAGGGATTTATCTAAGATAGAAAAATTACCATGACACAAAAACTATAGTGAATGGAGTGGATTCAGAAAATCATCCATGAAAAGCTATAACCCTTCAGCAGCAGAAGAAATATAGTCTACTACTACTTCTAACCCCATGGTCTGATATATCTCACATTCTGTGATTATCTTCAAACATGAGATTGACCTCAATTCAGTATCAAGAAAATGGCAACACCTTACCCGACACACCACACCCACCACCAAGCTGTCACATCTGCAACGTGGGAGAGTGTTTACGCTGAACAAGGACACTATTAAGCATATCTACAACCCAGGTAACAGAAGAATGCTCGTTTTGTCTTTTACCCTTGCTCCAAAGCAAGCACAAAGTCAACCAGATAATGTGGAAAGTATCCACAAGTGGGGTTCAAAAGAGGTGAGGATGGGTTAGAAAGTGGAAGGAGAAAGAGTAAGAATTTGAGAGAGAAGCAGAGCTACACTTGGAATTCAGGGAGGTGGAAAGGCAAGGATGTTGAGAAAGAAGGGTTTTTTTGAATAAAAAAGTTGGAAGGGGGGAGAGAAGAGTGGGAAGGAAAGTTGGATAGGATGAATATAGGATAAAAAAAATTATGAGCATAGATTGGGTGGACACTCAGAACCTATTTCCCAGGGTGGAAATGTCCAACACTAGAGGGCATATAAGGTGAGAGGGGGGGGTGGGGGGAGTTTAATAGAGATGTGCAGGGCACTTTTGGTTTTACACAGGGAGTAGTGGGGGCCTAATGCATTGCCAGGAGTGGAGGTGGAGGAAGAAATGGCAGTGGCATTTTTAAGAAGCTTTTAGATTTTAGATAGGCACATGGTAGTGCAAGGTATCGAGAGATGTGGACCATGTACAGACAGATGAGATCAGTTTAACTTGACATCATGTTCAATGCAAACATTGTGGGCCGTGGGGTCCGTTCCCGTGCTCGACTGTTCTGCGTTCTAATGGGTGGAAATGCCAAGGTACCAAAAGTCTTCTTGACCATCCTATCGTCCTGTGACGCTAATGGAGTTAACCATTCTCAACACAATTCACCTAACTGAACAAGATCCTGCTGTATATTCTGATAACCATCATCACTAATTACAACACCACCCACGTTAGTGTCATAGAACAGTAAAGCACAGGAACTGGCTCTTCAGTCCACAATGTCTGTGCGGAATGATGCCAAGACCAACTCTAAACTGTCTCCACATAATCCATGTCCCTCCATTTCCTACATATCTATGTATAAATCCAAAAGTCTCTTAAACATCTGCCTTCAATACCCCTTGCGGAAATGCATTCCAGGCACCCACCACCCTTTATAAACTCTTGTCCCACACATCTCCTTAAAACTTTGTCCCACTCACCATAAGCAATGCCTTTTCATCTGCAAATTTATTAACCTGCCTTGTACATTCTCATCCAAATTGGTGATATAAACAGTGAGCATGGCTTTGTAAACGGGAGGTTATGTCTTACTAACTTCATCAGGTTTTTTTGAGGAGGTGAAGGTGATCAATGAGGGTATGACAATGGATGTTGTCTACATGGATTTTAGTAGGGCAATTGATAAAGAGCTCATGGTAGGCTAATCTAGATGTAGATGATTGTATAGATTTGGAACTGGCTTACTGACAGAAGACAGGGTTGTGATGGAAGGACAAAGCAAAATCAGATTGACAAGAAAAATCTGAATTCCTCCAGAATTTCAGGCATGCAGACTTGAAAAAAGCATTTGTTCTTTGATATTCACCAAGAAATGAGTAGAATATACAGGTTATATAACACAATGTCCAATCACACCTGTGAAAAAGCTAAAGTCACACAGGCATCCACACCCACATGCATTAGTACCTAAAATAGTCACATGATGCTGCTAGCAGTATGCGGTGAGCTTCAATGGACTTTCCCTCTACGATCAGTATAACATCAAATAGACTTGCGCTGTTCCGGAGTGCGACTAGTCCATCCAGTAGTGACTGGGAATGTGCTGAACTCTGATAGATCTGGCTCACTTTTTTCTGACTTCGCTGTTTTCCCTCACGCTCTTCTGCCATGGTCAATGTTGTTGTTGACACCCAGCTTTTCGAAAAACCTGTCCGACAGGTGGCTTTCCAGACTGACTGCTCTGAAAAATATTAAAAGGTGCCAAAAACATTCAGCTTAAAAAGCACAAGTAAAAGCCAGAATCACTTTTGATTTCATATTATTATGTTTATTGAGTTGAAGTCAAAGAATGATTCCATCAGTTTTCAAGGTATTAAGGGAAACTATTAGGATGGAGAGAAACTGTGTAGGCTGGTTATTGAATCAATGACCAGGATGCATATTCTTACTTTATGAGCCTATACAATCTAAAGTTTGAGTTTGTAAACATTTCTACACACAGAAAGAAGTATAAATATGAATCACTCTTCCACAAATGACAATTTATACTTGACTAACTCAGAATGATCATTCTCAGAAGATAGACACAAAAAGCTGTAGTAACTCAGCGGGACAGGCAACATCTCTGGAGAGAAGGAATGGGTGACATTTCAGGTCGAATCCCTTCTTCAAACTGCATCTGCAGTTCCTTCTTACACATGATCATTTTCAGCCTGTATCTCAAGCTGAACCAGATATCTTACTAACCAAGGGACCTATTTAATCAAGCAGAATTCCTTATTTTTGATCTTTGCTTAGATCTTACAATCCAACTTCAACTCCTTTTATTCACTGCGCTTTCTGAGTCAATATCCATAGACAGTTCTTTGCTAATCTAAGAACAGGAGCCAAACTGATCCACAGCTTCATTATTCAGTGGATATCCTAATTAAATCAGCTCCCTCTACTATCCTCGTTGTATCACCACAGTAATGATAGAAATGAACCCGGGACTATCGTACAACTTCTAGCTAAACATCATACCATGAACTGCAAAGTATCATCTCAGATTTTATTTTGTTATTGACCTCTCCTTCCCTAATGAGTTTTATAACCTATAGGCTGCTATTGCCTGTCTCTATTGATTAACCACTGAAGGTAACTGGAAATATCTTCACTGAGTTTCAACACACAGACATTTTTCAGTGGGGGTAACCTCAGAGTGATCAGAAGCGGAATCCCTGGCTAATGTACTCACTGCCATCAGTGTTCAAATTAACTTGATATTGGTTCCAGCATTTCTACTGGGAGCCTATAACTGTAGAGCAGGGTCTCTACTCAAAACATCACCTATTCCCTTTCTCCAGAGATGCCATCTGACCCTCTGAGTTGCTCTAGCTTTTTGTGTCTATCTTCAATTATAATTACTGCTCATGTTAAGTATTACAATTTGTTATCTACTGAGCTTTTCTTGCACATAGCTGAGCATCACACTAGTAACTACATGGTATCCGAGATTACAAAAAATAATCTGTATTTACTTTAATGCAACAAACCTCAAGAGTCATTTAAACTTAAAACATCATTCAACACTTGAAATTAAGATGTTATTGCAATCAAAAAAACACGTTTGAGGCAAAGGCAGGACTGGCATTTTAATGCTCCTGGGTATAGATAATCCATAATCCATGCCTAACCTAGGGAAGAACTGAAAAAAGGGTCTCAACCCGAAACGTCACCCATTCCTTTTCTCCAGAGATGCTGCCTGTCCCGCTGAGTTACTCCAGCATTTTGTGCCTAACTCTGGCAAACTTCCTCTGCACTCCTTCCACACTCCCCACATCCTTCCCGTAATGGGGTGACCAGAACTGCACACAATTCCCCGATGCGGCTTAACAAAAGTCCTGTAAAGTTGCATCACCACTTCCTGATTCTTATACTCAATGTCCTGACTTATGAAAGCAAGCATACCACATATCTTCTTTACCACTCTATCCACTTGTGTTGCCACTTTCAGGGGGTTGAGACCCCAAGGCCCCTCTGTACAGCAATGTAGTGAAGGGTCATGCCATTAATTGTATATTTTTCCCTTACATTTGACCTCCTAAAGTGCAACACCTCACACTTGCTCGGATTAAACTCCACCTGCCATTTCTCCAGCTCTAATCTATAAACTGTTGAATACTTTGACAGCCCTCCTCACAATCCCAGCAATCTTGGTGTCATCTGCAAACTTAATAACCAACCCACGTTTATGTCCAAATTGCAGAAAATATACACACGAGCCAAATAAAACAACCCCCCTGTCAGGATCAGAACACCACAGAAACAGTCCATTTGGCCCGAATGTTTATGCACAAACGTATTACTTCTTTTCTTCCTACCCGTCCTATTTTTTTCAATTCCCTTTACCATATGTGTGTATCAATTTTCTCATTAAAAGTAAATGTGCTACTGCATCACACACTTGATGTGACTTTGCATATATTATAATTATTCCATGTAAAGAAAAACGTCCTAAATTACCGGAGCAAAATGGAAAGGCCACACGGAGTTGGTGTTCGTAGTAACAGACAATTTATTAAAACTGGTGAGCACCAGGAGACCAGTCAAAGCTGATCTCCCGAGTGCGACATTGTAGCGTTTTTTATATTCTCAGATGACAAGATTACACAGAAACTTGATTAACAGTAAAACTAGATCTTGATTACAGAGTGGAGCTCAGTTGACAAGATTATACAGAAACTTGATTAACAGTAAAACGAGGTGTTAAATACACAATGGAGTTTATAGAAAGACAAGATTAGGTTACAATCAGAATAAAATGATTAATCACGTCTAACTTCGTTGATAGTAGATCCAATTTTCTGTTACAACGATAGGTGCGCGCAATAATGAGATCAATAAAGTTCCTGAAACTTGGGTGTCTTCACTACTGAATTTGACGATTTACTTTTAGGCTTTGTCTGTGGACCCCTGTCACCACATTAGCACAATCCACAGACACAAAAAGCTGGAGTAACTCAGCAGGTCAGGCATCATCTCAGAAGAAAAGGAATAGATTACGTTTTGGGTCGAGACCCTTCATCAGACTGTGAGACAGGGGAAAGGGAGATGAAAGATATAGAGAGAAACAGAACAAATGAATTTGCAAAACGTATCATAGTTACTCTCTCATATATCCCTCATTTCCCTTTCCCCAGACTCTGTCTGAAAAAGGGTCTCGACACAAAACGCCACCTATTCCTTTTATATGCTGGGTTACTCCAGTTCCTTCCTACAGCACATTCCACATCCCTATTTAGTTATTAGCTTTCACTATTCTTTTCCTTACAACACTTTTATGATCTCTGGGCTTATCCACAAATAGTGCACATCAGTCTGAAGAAGGGTCCTGACCTGAAACGTCACCTATTCATGTTCTCCAGAGATGCTGCCTGACTCACTGACTTATCCCAGCACTTTGTCTTATTTAATAAATCACCATCTGCTGTTGCTTGTTACTAAATGCTATTAAATCAATCTGGTCATTGATAGCAAAAGCAATAGTCAAACAAAGACATTATGGGGCAATAGATGTCCAAATATATATCATGCCAGAGGGTCAATTTATGGGGCCAAAGCAATTATTAAAGTGGAAATGTGCAGTCTTGATAATGCACAAGATGAGAAATTTGAAACGCAAAATAATTTGCATCAACACTTTTCTCACATAAGGTGAGCAACACAAAGAATTGAAATCACCAGAACCTGCTAAGGATCAATTTTAATCTATTTTTGACTATTTTATCTTCTTTCCGAACAGATGTATTCATGTAATTCAAAAGAAACCCCTCATACCCAACTCGCTTGTGATTTATGATGGTAACTTCAGTCTGAACAAGGGGTCAGAGAAATTGATGTAGGATGGGTTAACTAGTTGGGAAGATGGGGTGGTTGATGATATACCAATGGTCAGTTATGTGAGAGAAGAAACTAATATTAGGCAGTCTACTTTTTCCACAGAATAGAGCTGTGGAACAAGTTGCATTTTCACGCACTGAGTGCCGATTCAGTCTGAAGAAGGGTCTCGACCTGAAACGTCACCCATTCCTTCTATCCAGAAATGCTGCCTGTCCCGCTGAGTTACTCCAGCATGTTGTGTCTATCTCCAGTGAGAGATGGATTGATTCCATTTGTAGGCAGCGATTACATCACACAAGACTCAGGAACCAATGCAATCTTTTCAAATTGACAATTTTCAGTCACCGAGAAACTAGAAATTAATGTTCAGCCTGATGTTGTTCAACTTATTAACTCTCTCAAGCGACTGGGGAGTGTTTTGGCGATTGTGTTATGTATTACAAAAAAATGGAACCAGGCTTTTATCCAACGGTTTAGCATGTTTGCTCATATGACATTTCTCTACCCTTCTTCAAAGAAGCCCCAGCTTAACATGTCACACAAACAACAAGCTACAGCTGTCAGCATTAATTTTTTGTGATCACATTTCAAATCAGAGATCACATTCACAAATCCTGAAGCAAACCCCAAATCCAAATATCACCCACTCACATAGTGCTATTATGTAAGCCACCTTTACCTACATACCCACCACACCACCTCCAGGTTCCTCAGATCGGCCGACATGGGGTTACTGAACATGCCGCAGTCTAGGCATAAGCTCAGGGGTGACCGCGCCTTTGCGGTTGCAGCTCCTGGACTGTGGAACAGCATCCCTCTTCCCATTAGAACTGCCCCCTCCATCAACTCCTTTAAGTCGAGACTAAAAACTCATCTTTACTCTCAAGCCTTTCTTGACGTCCTCTCAGTGCGGTCTATATGTATGCATTTATGTATGTAATTAATCTATGAACCACTGTTGTATAACGTTAGTACCTCCACCAATGTAAAGCACTTTGGCCAACGAGAGTCGTTTTGTAAATGTGCTATATAAATAAAAGTGACTAGACTTGACTTGACATACTTACTATTCTAATCTAGTGCCCTTCATAATGTTTGGGACAAAGACCCATCATTTATTTATTTGCCTCTGTACTCCACAATTTGAGATTTGTAATAGAAAAAAAATCACATGTGGTTAAAGTGCACATTGTCAGATTTTATTAAAGGCCATTTTAATACATTTTGGTTTCACCCATTTCAGGGCACAATAATGTTTGGGACACATAGCTTCACAAGTGTTTGTAATTCCTCAGGTGTTTAATTGTCTCCTTAATGCAGGTTTAAGAGAGCTCTCAGCACCTAGTATTTCCTCCAGTCTATCACCTTTGGAAACATTTATTACTGTTTATCAACACGAGGACCAAAGTTGTGCCAATGAAAGTCAAAGAACCCATTATGAGACTGAGAAACAAGTATAAAACTGAGACATCTGCCAAACCTTAGGCTTACCCAAATCAACTTTTTGGAACATCATTAAGAAGAAGGAGAGCACTGGTGAGCTTACTAATCGCAAAAGGACTGGTAGGCCAAGGAAGACCTCCACAGCCGATGACAGAAGAATTCTCTCTATAATAAAGAAAAATCCCCAAACACCTGTCCGACAGATCAGAAACACTCTTCAAGTGTGGATTTGTCTATAACCACTGTCCTGATGGTAGTAGCATAATGAATTCTGAAGTGTATAGACACATCCCATCTGCTCAAGTTCAAACAATTTGCCTCAAAACTCATTGGCCAGCTGTTCACTCTACAGCAAGACAATGATCCCAAACATAATGCTACAGCAACAAATTCGTGTTTTTAAAGCTACAAAATGGTCAATTCTTGAGTGGCCAAGTCAATCACCCGATCTGAACCCAATTGAGCATGCCTTTTACATGCTGAAGAGAAAACCGAAGGGGACTAGCCCCCAAAACAAGCATAATCTAAAGATGGCTGCAATACAGGCCTGGCAGAGCATCATCAGAGAAGACACCCAGCAACTGGTGATGTCCATGAATCGCAGATTTCAAGAAGTCATTGCATGCAAAGGATATGCAACAAAATACTAAACATGACTATTTTCATTTACATGACATTGCTGTGTCCCAAACATTATGGTGCCCTGAAATGGGGGGGACAATGTATAAACATTGCTGCAATTTCAACATGGTGAAACCAAAATGTATAAGAATGGCCTTTATTAAAATCTGACAATGTGCACTTTAACCACCTGTGATTTTTTCTATTATAAATCTCAAATTATGGAGTACAGAGACAAATAAATAAATGATGGGTCTTTGTCCCAAACATTATGGCGGGCACTGTACGTGTTCGAGCACATCAAACGATAGGATTCGTTTTGGTGAACATGGAATCAAGCAGAACTGTGATAGCAACCAAGAAGAATTTCACATCAGAAATTGTAAAAAAACAACCTTTAAATTGTACTATTGTAAATTGTAGACAAAAATGCTCAAGAAACTCCACGGGTGAGGCAGCATTTAAATTGTACTATTGCAATGCTTGGTTTAAGGAAATTATCCAGGCACTGATCTTTATAAAAATGTCATGCTACAAATAAACTAACAAAACAATCCAATTAGGTTAGACTATCCATTGAATGAGACTGTCAAAAAAATCATAACACTTTTCTATGTGCAAGACTTGTGATCAAACTCAACCAATAGAATCTTGGCAAAGTGGAAGGAAGTGGCCATCAGAAAGACACATGGGGATAGGAAAGAGGAGGATTATTGGAGAGTCTGTGGACTAATGGGGAGTTGGATGATTGTAGAGGCTATGAGAATAGGAGGGAGTGGGATAATTGGAGAGGTTGCGGGACTAGAAGGGAATGGGGTAATTAGTTGGGTTGTGGGAATAGGAGTGGCAAATGGGTTTAGAGAATTGGAGGGAGAAGAATAACAGGAAGTGCTATTGAAAGAGATTGGAGTGACTTAGTTGAATGAGACGGGGGTACATAAAAGGCTGGAGAAACTCAGCGGGTGCAGCAGCATCTAAGGAGCGAAGGAGATAGGCAACGTAGTTGAATGAGACTATACATGGGAATAGGATAATAGGTGTGCTGCAGGAGAATTCTGGAATTTGTAGGATTATAAGGAAATAGGATAACTGCAATGCCTATGAGGAGGGAGTGAGATAATTCACAAGACTGTAATGATAATGGGAAGGAATTGAGATAAGTGGACTACAGGAAAACACAAAAGAGTAATTGGAGTGGCTATGAGAAAAGGGAGGAGCAGAGTAATAGGAATGCTGCAGGAAGAGGATTGAGTGGGGCAAGAGAAGGCCTTATGCAATAGGTAGGGAGTCTGGAATTTGGAGGAACCATGGGAATATTCACTATAAGAATACAGCAAACAGGATAACTGGAGGGGCTAAAGGAACAGGATGATATGGGGCAAATCAGGGGTTGTGGAAATAAGAATAATGGAGCTGCGTGAATAGTCAGGAGTGGGATAATTAGAGGGGAGAAGGAATAATTGGGAGTGGGATAACTGGAAGAGAAAAGGAGTAGCCGAGTGGATAACTGGAAGGATTGTGGGAGTACTGGACATGGGGTGACTGAAATGGCTACTGGTTTAGTTGAGAGCGGGGTAATTGGGGACTGGTATAATTGGGAAGTGGATTATTTGGGGTAGGGTCTTTCTGGGAGGGGTATTTGGGGAAGTGATGTAATGGGAGAGTTAGGTAAATGAAATGAGGCATTTGGGGAGCGGGGGTGATTAAAGTGGTGTATTTGGGGGAGTGGGATACTTTGGGGGGTTGTTCTTAGACTGGGGTATTTGTGGGGGGTGAGGCTGTACTTAGAATGGGCTACCTATGGGTGGCATACTTACAATGGGGTAATTGGAAGAATGGGCAAATAGAATGGGGTAATTGGGGAAGGTGGTATGTGGGACTGTGCTATAATTGGGAGAGTGAGGGACTAGTATTGGTTTATTATTATTATCACATTTACCATGAGAGTGAAAAATGTGGCATGCTATCCAGGTAGAATATTAGAATCCACATTATTAAAATTAAACTATGCATAATTTAGTGTTATAGTTACAGGAAAAAATGCAGATAATAGAAATAGAACAAAGCTCACAAGAAGGGTCTCGATCCCAAGCTACCTGTCTCACTGAATTACTCCAGATTTTTGTGCCTATCTTTGGTTTAAATCTGCAGCTCCTTCTTACACATGAAGCCCACAATCAGGTGGATTGAGGGAAATCAGGAATACATCATTAGCTTATTAGAGGTCTATCTATTCAAGAGTCCAAAAGCAACGGGGAAGAATATTTTCCTTAATTTGGTGGTGCATGCTTTCAATATTCAGTATCTTCAGTCTGACAGGAGAGGGAGCTGATGGAATGTGCAGGGTGTGCGTGCTACTTGATTAGATTGGCTGTTTGCCTAATGGGATGGGAAGCTGGTATGCATGATGTTAATGACTGTATACACAACTCTCTGAGTGGAGTAAATTGAATGGGGAAGTGGTGTAATGGAATGGGCTATTTGAATAATTAGAATGGGGGAATTTGGTGGAAGTGGTGTCATTGGAATAGGGGAATTTGATGTACATTGCCACTGGGGTATGTTTGTAGTAGGAATGGGGGAATTTGGGGAACGAGGGTGCTTGGATGGGTGTCTGGGGTAAATAGAGCTGGTGGTTTTAGTGAGTGGGGCAATTGCAAACTGTTTGAGCAGAGTATTTAGGGTAAGTGGGGCAATTGAAATGGGCTGGCAGACCACTGGGGAGTGGGGTATGTAGTAAGGAATTAGCTTAAACCAAAGATAGACACAAAAAACTGGAGCAACTCAGCAGGTCAGGCAGCATCTCGGGAGAAAATGAGTAGGTGCGTTTCGGGTCGAGACGTCACCTATTCCTTTTCTCCAAAGATGCTGTCTGACCCGCTGCGTTACTCCGGTTTTTTTTTGTCTATAAATGCGGTAATTCGTTGGGTGTATGGGGGAAATTGGGTAAATAATACCGGGTATTTTGAGAGCTGTGGTAATTGGGATGGAGTGTTTGGAGCAGGGTAATTGGGAAAGGGTGTTTGTGCGGAATGGTGTAATTGGAGTGAGATACTTGGGCCATTGAGTTAACTGGAGCAGCGTGCAGATGGGAATTGGATGTTGGGGGCAATTGGAGCCAGATGTTTGGGAAAGTGGGGTAATAAAGCGGACTGTTGGGGCAGAATTATGATGATTCGGGAGACTCGAGGATGCTAAGCTTAAGGGGAAAAAAAGTGCTGGAGGAACTCGACGAGTCAGGCAGCATCTGTGGAGGAAATGAAGCGACGTTTCGGGTCAGGAGCCTTCAGTGATTCAGAAGGAGGATTCGGGGCAGGCTCGCAGTGCTGAGTGGGAGGGGCTGTGTGTGAGAGCCGGCTGCAAGGGAAAGGGTCAAGGGGTGAGTGAGGTGGGGGCGCCGGTTCTGTTTAAACACGAGTCGGCTTCCCCACCAATGCCCTGAATTGGCACCTGCAGCGCGGCTAGGAATACAGACTTTACATTAGTAAAAACCGCAAGATGGAAGGGGGGGGAAAGAAAGACTGCTCTGATGTGGAAGCCCCTACCTTCACCTTGTCACAGCAGCGCCGGGCCTGGACTCAGGCCTCCCCAGCTGGGCCCGAGGCCCGCGCCTCCTCCCGCTCGAGCACCGCGCCCGCCGCCATTTGCTTCCCTCCCTGCGCACGAAATGGCGGCGGGTGACGTAGAGGACGGCACGCGGAGGGGCAACAGCGCGTCCGGTGGAACGGCCTCTCGTCCCCAAATACCTCAACACCCTCCCACCCATTCGCCTCAACACCCCTCCAGCCTCCCCGGTTATCCCCCAGCGCCCTCCTCCAGTCACCCCAATACCCCGTCAACCCACCCCCTCCTACCCAATCACCCCCAGTCCCCTCCTCTGACATCACAGCCCCCTCCACCCCAGCCCCCTACCCCCCCAGCCCCCTCCAGTTATCATCCTCCCCAATACCCTGTCAACCCACCCCCTCCTACCCAATAAACCCCCCCCTCCTCTAACATCACCTCACTACCCCCAGCCCCCTCCAATCCCCCCCCCCTCCTTACCCACCAACCCATCCCCCTCCCCTCACCCCCCTCTAGACCACCAGCCACCCTCCTCCCCAATACCCCGTCAACCCACCCCCTCCTACCCAATCACCCCAGTCCCCTCCTCTAACATCATCTCACTACCCCCAGCCCGCTCCTCCCCAATACCCTGTCAACCCACTCCTTCTCTCCCCTCCCCCCCCCCCCCCTCTCAATCACCTCACCCTCCCCTCACCCCTCCTGTCAGCCCAATACCTTTGTCAACCCACTCCTTCACCCCCTCTTCCCGAATCACCTGGTCTCCCTCCTCCCCAATCACCCCAAATCATGTCAACCCAATCGCCCCCTCCTTCCAGTCACACCCAACTGCCTCCTCCCCAATACCCTGTCAACCCAATCCTCCACCTCCCCAATATCCTGTCTCAAGGATTTAGTCCTCGAGTCACTGATGACCGAGGATCAGAAGGTAATTAATACACATCCACGAGCTCTCCACAAGCCATTCAATGCCGTCAAATGATAAGTCTTCCAAAAACAGTCTCCTGAGTAATAGTTTCTTTATTGTAGTAGTACAAATAATAAGATAACATAAATAGTAAGATAACATACTAGCTGCTTTTTGTATAAGTGCATTTCAATCATACTTGTTGTCATGCTCGTGCATGGTCAAAAACTATGTCTCTTCCCCGATCTTCTTCGAACTAAACTCCTTGGGAGTCTGCGCGAGAATCCCAGCCGCAAACACGCCTCGGACTACGTATATAATTCCACATAAATACAGGCAGATAAAATTTAAAGGTAACAGGTTATAGTTATAACATACTGAGTTAAGTAAATGGCTACTACAGCCCCCTCACAAACCATAATCACCACCCTCACCAATCACTTCACCATCCCACCCAACCAAGTGTTCCAGCAAGCCCTGGCAGACAGAACATGAGTATTTGGCAAAACAGTTGCCCAGTGCAATCATGATTGGTCTCACTGGTGTAGAGGTATCATCAGGTGCACCGTTTGCTGGCCACTTTAACCGCCCTTCCCATTCCTCTAATGCCTACTCCACTGCCAGATCGAGGCCATGTACAAACTGGAAGAACAGCTCCTCGCATTTCACATGGGTAGCCTACAACTCAATGGTATGAACAAGTAACCCCTCCCCGTCCCCCTCATCCATCCATGTGCACACCTTTCTCCCACTAAACCCGTCACCCTGATCCCTTTCCTCTTTCTACACTATCTCTGCCAATCAACCCCTCCTCACCTGTAGCCACATCTCACCTGCCAGGTTTTGCCCCAACCAATCTGTTTTTATCAGATTTCTATCTCTTGCTCTAATCAGTCTTAAGTATTGTTCATAAGAGACAAAGGGTTGTGGAGGAATGGTGTTATTCTGGCTGCAGATCTGTGACTAGTGAGGTTCTACTGCGATTTGTGCTGGGACTATTGTTTGTGATACTGTATATATAGATGACTTGGATGTCTATCTATGCTATTACCTTGCCTCTAATACCATTGCTCCTATCTTGTTTAACAGCCTTGCGTGCAGCACTTTATCAAAGGCCTTCTGAAAATCCAAGTAAATAACATCCACTGAGTCTCCTTTGTCTATCCTTCTTGTTACTTCCTCAAAGATTTCCAACAGATTTTCTGTGGGGTTTAATGTCTTGTTCGTCAAACATTCTTGTCCTCAGCTGGCTAAAAGCTGTACTTTTTGCACCAATGATGATTATGAATTTCATCAGGCAAGATCTCCCATTAACAAAACCATGCTGACTTAAGTCTGTTGTGTCGCTTCCAAATACCCCAAAACATTGTCCTTGATAATGGACTCTAAAATCTTACCAACCACTATATTCCCTTTCTTTTGCCTCACTCCCTCTTAAACAGTGGAGTTACATTTGTGAACTTCCAGTCCTCTGGAACCATTTCTGATTCCAATGATTCTTTAAAGATCACTACTAATCCCTCCACAATCTCTACAGCTACCACTTTCAGAACCCTGGGATGTAGTCCATCTGGTCCAGGTGATGTATCCACCTTCACACCCAAGCACCTTCTCCTTAGTAATAACGACTGCACTCACTTCCGCTTCCTGGCATGTTGCTGGTATGCTCCAGTGTGTAGACTGACTCAAAAAACATTCACGTCGTCTGTTATTTCTTTATTCCCCATTACTACTTCTCCAGCATCATTTCCCAGCAGTCCAATGCCCACTTTTTTGGTAGTCACGTCTTTGGAATGTGGGGGAGTTATAAGTGTTTTATTATCATGTGTCCCAGATAGAACAATGAAATTCTTATTTGCTGCAGCACAACAGAATATGTAACCATGATAGGGATTACTGCTGCATGGTTGTCCACAGATTTTCTGTGGGGTTTAACGTCCTGTTCGTCAAACATTCTTGTCCTCAGTTGGCTAAAAGCTGTACTTTTGCACCAGTGATGATTATGAACTTCATCATCCCTGCACACATTCTCTGCATGTTGGCTCTGAGATATGGGAAATGGTCCACACTTTCAGAGTCTCGTCATAGGCAGATATTGTCAGATGCCAGTGTTGTGCAGTGGGATAGGTAAGAGGACCTTTGTTCTGCAGGTCTGAAGAAGGGGCCCCAACCCGAAACGTCAGCTCCAGAGATGCTGCCTGACCCGCTGAGTTACTCCAGCACTTTGTGTCTTTTTTTGTTCTGCAGATATTGGATGTAACATCCATCCTCTCATATATATCGGTGAATGAGTCAATGATCATTTGGAGGTCAGCCTCTGACCTCTGCAACTACAAGTGCCATCTGTGTACTGCAGTTTGTGCTCTGCTGTTAGAGTAACGTTGATTCTAAAGTGCAGGTGACATAAGTTCAAGAGTTTCCTATTTGTCCTGTAGATAAGTTTCTTGCTAGAATGGAATTAGTTGCCGGTTACATCTGCAGAAAGATGCAGTCGGAGCATTGATGCAGCCTTGCTTGATACTAGTTGCACTGAGACTGAGACCGGTCTATTGTCGATCCATTGGTTTGGATCATTTGCTTGCCATTATGAAGCAAAAATAAAATGGAGATCAGTTTCCAAATTTGAGGAGGATGCACCATAGAAAGCATAATATCCATTGCACTCCTACTTATAGAAACATAGAAATTAGGTGCAGGAAGAGGCCATTCGGCCCTTCAAGCCTGCAACGCCATTCAATATGATCATGGCTGATCATCCAACTCAGTATCCCGTACCTGCCTTCTCTCCATACCCCCTGATCCCCTTAGCCACAAGGGCCACATCTAACTCCCTCTTAAATATAGCCAATGAACTGGCCTCAACTACCCTCTGAGGCAGAGAGATCCTGTGTGATCTTTCTCATCTCGGTCTTAAAGGATTTCTTATCCTAAGCTATGACCCCTTGTCCTGGACTTCCCCAACATCGGGAACAATCTCCCTGCATCTAGACCTGCATGGACTGGTGTACCAAGACAAACACCAGGTCTCGCTGCATCTCCCCTTTTCCTAATCGGCCACCATTTAGATAATATCTGCTTTCCTGTTTTTGCGTGGATAACCTCACATATCCACATTATACTGCATCTGCCAAACATTTGCCACTTAGCCTATCTCACCTCAGTCTCCTAGCATCGCCATCCGCAAACTTGGAGATTTTGCCTTCAATTCCTCCTAGATCATTAATATTATTATAAATAGCTGGGGTGCCAGCACTGAGCATTGCGGTAAGTCACTGCCTTGCCATTGTGAAAAGGACCCGTTTACTCCTTACTCTTTGATATCAATACTGAACCCCCAATGCTATGCTTTACGTTTGTAGTTTGTCGAAAGTCTTCTGAAATCCAGATACACCAGGTTCATCCACGCTTAGTTATTATCCTCGAAAATTTCCAATAGATTCGTCAGACATGATTTACAAATCCATGCTGACTTTGTCCAGATTTCACCACTTTCCAAATGTGCTGCTATCCCATCTTTAATAACTGACTCTAGCAGTTTCCCCACTTGTTAGGCCTACTGGTCTGTAATTCCCCGTTTTCCTTCTTCTCTCCCTCCCTTCTTAAAAACGAGGGGTTCGTTTGCTATCCTCAGGAACTATCCACTAATGCATACTATTCCGGAGCTACTCCCTAAGTACTCTGGGATGCAGCCTATCTGGCCCTGGGGATTTATCGGCCTTTAATCATTCAATTTACCCAACACCACTTCCCGACTATCCTGGATTTCACTCAATTCTCCTTTGACCTGCGGCCCCTGCTATTTCGGCAGTTATTTATGTCTTCCTTAGTGAAGACGGAACCAAAGTAGCTATTCATTTGGGTCCGCCATATCCTTGTTCCCCAAGTCAATCTTTCTGACTGCAAGGGACCTACATTTGTTTTAATTAATCTCTTTCTCTTCACATATCTATAAAAACTTTTGCAGTCAGTTTTTATGTTCCCTGCCAGTTTTCTTTCATAATCTATTTTGCCTTTCCTAATTCAGGCCTTTGTCCTCCTCTGCTGGTCTCTGAATTTCTCCCAGTCCTCTGGTATGCTGCTTTTTCTGGCTACTTTGTACGCATCATCCTTTGCTTTGATACTATCCCTGATTTCCCTTGTTATCCACGGATGCACTACCTTCCCTGATTTATTCTTTTGCCAAACTGGGATGAACAATTTTTGTAGTTCATCCATGCAGTCTTTAAATGTCTTCCATTGCATATCCACCGTCAACCCTTTTAGAATTAATTGCCAGTCAATCTTGGCCAATTCACATCTCATACCCTCAAAGTTACCTTTCTTTAAGTTCAGAACCATTGTTTCTGAATTAACAATGTCACTCTCCATCCTAATGAAGAACTCGACCATATTATGGTCACTCTTGCCCAAGGGGGCTTGTACAACAAGACTGCTAACTAACCCTTCCTCATTACTCAATACCCGGTCTAAAATAGCCTGCTCTCTCGTTGGTTCCTCTACATGTTGATTTAGATAACTATCCCGCATACATTCCAAAAAATCCTCTTCCTCAGCACCCCTGCCAATTTGATTCACCCAATCTATATGTAGATTGAAGCCACCCATTATAACTGTTTTGCCTTTGTTGCACGTATTTCTAATTTCCTGTTTGATACCATCCCCAGCTTCACTACTACTGTTAGGTGGCCTGTACACAACACCCACCAGAGTTTTCTGCCCCTTAGTGTTTCGCAGCTCTACCCATACCGATTCCACATCCTCCAAGCCAATGTCCTTCCTTTCCATTGCGTTAATCTCCTCCCTAACCAGCAACGCTACCCCACCTCCTTTTCCTTTCTCTCTATCCCTCCTGAATATTGAATATCCTTGGATATTCAGCTCCCAGCCTTGGTCACCCTGGAGCCATGTCTCAGTGATCCCAACTATATCATAATCATTAATAACTATATGCACGTTCAACTCATCCACCTTATTACGAATACTCCTTGCATTGAGACACAAAGCCTTCAGGCTTGTTTTTACAACGCTCTTACCCCTTATACAATTATGTTGAAAAGTGTCCCTTTTTGATTTTTGCCCTGGTTTTGTCTGCCTGCCACTTTTATTTTTCACCTTGATCCCTATTGCTTCTACCCTCATTTTACACCCACCTGCCTCTCTGCTCTTGTACCCATCCCCCTGCCACATTAGTTTAAATCCTCCCTGACATCACTTGCAAACACTCCCCCAAGGACATTGGTTCCATTCCAGCCCAGGTGCAGACCGTCCTGTTTGTACTGGTCCCACCTCCCCCAGAACTGGTCCCAGTGCCCTAAAAATTTGAATCCCTCCCCCTTGCACCATTTTTCAAGCCACGTATTCATCTGCAATATCCTCCTATTTCTACTCTGACTGGCCCGTGGTACTGGTAGTAATCCAGAGATTATTACCTTTGAGGTGCTACTTTTAAGTTTATCTCCTAGCTCCCTAAATTCACCTTGTAGGACCTCATTCCCTTTTTTTACCTATATCGTTGGTGCCAATATGCACCACGACAACTGGCTGTTCACCCTCCCTCTCCAGAATGTTCTGCAGCCGTTCAGTGACATCCTTGACCCTTGCACCAGGGAGGCAACATACCATCCTGGAGTCTCGTTTGCGGCCGCAGAAACAACTATCTATTCCCCTGACACTTGTTATGGTAACTGCTCTGCGCAAGACCGTATAGAATTGTGGAGAGTTGTGAATGCAGCCCAGTCATGCAAACGAGCTCCCCCCCCTCCCCAGCATTGACTTAATCTACACCACACTTCCTTGGGAAAGCAGCCAACATAATCAAGGACTACCAAGGTTATTCTCTCTTCTCCTCTCTCCCGGTGGGCAGAAGATACAAAACATTGAAAGCACATGCTACAATATTCATGAACAGCTTCTTCCTCACTATTATAAGACTCCTGAATAACCCTCTTGTCAATCTAACGATCAATTCCTTATCTCTCAATATTCCTAGTTGCAGCCCTCGCACTTATTTTATCTGCAATTTATCTGTAGTATATTCTACATTCTGTGTAAGAAGAAACTGCAGATGCTGGTTTAAACCAAAGATAGACACAAAAAGCTGGAGTAACTCAGCGGGACAGGCAGCATCTCTGGAGAGAAGGAATGGGTGACATTTCAGGTCGAGACCCTTCTTCAGGCTGGTTAGGGATAAGGGAAACGAGAGATATAGACGGTGATGTGGAGATAAAGAACAATGAATGAAAGATATGCAAAAATGTAACGTGATAAAAGAAACGGGGCATTGTAAGCTGTTGTTAGATGAAAATGAGAAGCTAGTGCGACTTGGGTGGGGGAGGGATAGAGAGAGAGAGGGAATGCCGGGGCTACCTGAAGTGAGAGAAATAACTCCCAATGAGTTACTCCAGCTTTTTATGTGTATATTCTACCTTATTTCCTCTTTTGCAGTACCCGATTTATTCATGTGAATGATATCAAGTCTCCTATTGAGGGTACACCGAAGTTTTTCACTCTGTCTTGGTACACATGAAAGTAATGAACATATACCAATGCTGCACAGCCCATCCTGATTGATGAAGTCAAAGGCTTTAACAAGATTCAGAAGGGTAATTTTTGGTGGCTGATGCTGCCCTACGATTCAGGAAGCTGCTCTTGAGCCACTGAAGGACGGTAACGAGTTTCCCTGAAGCAAATTGCAGGGAAATCCAGCTGTAATTAATGCAATTTGATTTGTCTTCTTTCTTGAAGATGGTCACAATTATGATATCTGAATTTCCCTGGCATATCCTCCACTGCCCAGGTATGAGTGATGAACATTCTTACTGCCAAGTTCTAGAACTTCAGCACAACTACTGTTTGTTTGTGAGGTTTCAGTTTGTAGTTGATATAAGACCTGTTCCATTTCTTGACAGTCACGAGTGGCAAAGCTGAATTGAATATATACAGTGTCTAAAGTAGGCGTACCTTAAAGCAGATCTTTGCTCCCTAAACTTATTATGCTACAAACATCTGAGTAGGACCTAGTCTGTGTCTCTAAAATTGACTCTTCACCTCTCAACCATTGCTGACTGAATTACAATCAATCGCAGTTTGATAAAATTAATGGAAATGTTTAATATTTGGTCTTGTAAAGTGCTCACAGATGTGGCGGTCGATTAAGACCAACACTCAAGGTTTGGGATTCAGTATTTTTCTACAGAAACGTCATAACGGTACCATTTTTCCCAATCTGCCACTTCTCCAGAGGATAAAATCGAATCAGGATCCTACAAAACAGAAGTTAAGAGTTCAGAGAATAGTAAATTACAATTTATTCCTTGATATTTCTTTCTGGCATTACTGAAGTGGGTTAATCAAGAGTGGCAGGCTACTCCTGGCCATGATGGGAAGTCTAGCTACATGTATAAAGTTTGAATTCACATTTGCAGAATTCTTAAATCTCCCAGGCCACTGATACTAACATGTTCTGAGGTTCGAATGGAGATTCGTGTCAAATCTAAGCAGGAGTTGGGACGCCATGTTGTAGATGTACATTGTGTTGGCAAGGCGACATGTACCGTGTACATTTCTGGTCCCCCTGCTACAGGGTGGATGTCATTAAACTGAAAAGAGTGCAAACAAGATTTACTAGGATTTTAGGGCAGGGTGTCCAAACACTCCTGGCATAGGTATATGATGAGAGGGGAAAGATTTAAAAGCAACCTGAGGAGTAACCTTTTCCACACAGAGTGGTGTGTGTATGGAATGAGCTGCCAGAGGAAGTGGTAGAGCTTGTGCAATTACAACTTTCAGAAGATACTTTGTGAAGTGAGTGGATAGGGAAGGTTTGGAGAGATGTAGGCCAAGTGCAGGTAAATGGGACTAGCTCAGTTAGGCAATTTGGTTGGCATGGACGAGTTGAACTGAGGGATCTGTTACCCTGCGAATAGCCCTGTGACTCTTACGTTCAGAGGTCATCAGCCTCCACCAACTTTATAAGCAGCGTGCTCCAGATTCCAATCAGTGAAAAAAAATCCTCAGATCCTCTACATATTTTACCCTAAACCCGTGTTCCCTAGTTTTAGAAACCTCTGCAACCATGAGTTATGTGCCCAAGGTCACAATCTTCAAAATTATGTGCTCAAATTTCTAGAATTGGTTTAAATACAAGGTTTTCTACCATTTCCTCTGGCAGCTCATTTCTTATTCACTCTGTGTTAAGAAAGCAAATGGTATGTTGGCATTCATAGCAAAAGGATTTAAGTACAAGAGCAGGGAGGTTCTACTGCAGTTGTACAGGGTCTTGGTGAGGCCACACCTGGAGTATTGCGTACAGTTTTGGTCTCCTAATCTGAGGAAAGACATTCTTGCCATAGAGGGAGTACAGAGAAGGTTCACCAGACTGATTCCTGGGATGGCAGGACTTCCATATGAAGAAAGACTGGATAGACTCGGCTTGTACTCACTGGAATTTAGAAGATTGAGGGGGGATCTCATAGAGACATACAAAATTCTTAAGGGGTTGGACAGGCTAGATGCAGGAAGATTGTTCCCGATGTTGGGGAAGTCCAGGACAAGGGGGTCACAGTTTAAGGATAAGGGGGAAGTCTTTTAGGATCGAGATGAGAAAATAATTTTTCACACAGAGAGTGGTGAATCTGTGGAATTCTCTGCCACAGAAGGTAGTTGAGGCCACTTTGTTAGCTATATTTAAGAGGGAGTTAGATGTGGCCCTTGTGGCTAAAGGGATCAGGGGGTATGGAGAGAAGGCAGGTACAGGATACTGAGTTGGATGATCAGCCATGATCATATTGAATGGCGGTGCAGGCTCGAAAGGCTGAATGGCCTGCTCCTGCACCCATTTTCTATGTTTCTAATATGTTCTGCCTCTTGGACCATAAAATGCTGAACTCTCAACACTTACCTGTCTGCACCTAAGCCCAGCTCCTTGGTGAGGAATTCAAAGAACTTGGAGCTGTGCTGCTTGTTTTGCTCAGCAGTGCCCACCACCCCGATTGAAGACACAACCAGCTGGGCACAGGGTGACGTACTACCTCCAATTGCCATTATCATGTTTGGCCTCACAGAGATATTGATTCGCTACAAAGAGAAAATGTTCTTTTAGCCATAGATTTTCAAAGTAATATATTAATAGTAGTGACTCTGGAAAAGTTGAATTCATTATAAAGCATTAGAATTATCAGAACAAAAAAGTGTTAGAGAATTAACATGCTTTAGTAAGGGGCAGCAAAATAGGAGAAAGGTCAAAGACAAAAGGGGCAGTCTGTTTATACGCTGGGCTGAAAAGCTTTAATGCAAAGAAGAGAAATAAACCAACAGACAGCATCAGGAATAAAGAGTCACTGAGTCTCTGATCCTAGTTTCCCTGGACAGCAATGCAGCCCCAAATGAAGACAGTAGAAACTGCAGTTGCTGGTGTCTTGATTAAAACACAAATTGCTGGGGAAACGCAGGCAGCATCTGTAGAGCGAATGGAGTTTCAGGTTGGGACCCATCTTCAGACTTTCAGGAACTTAATGAATTTGCCTCTGATAACTGCTAGTGGTTGTTTCTGTCCTCGTGAAATTAAAGGAATTAAGTAAACAATCGAACGAGTACAGTGCATTTTGCAACCTAAGGACTTTTGATATCAATCGTTAACTGTTTCTTCACATAGGGCGCCTGATTTCAGATTTTCAGCGTGGGTATTTTGGTTATTTCCCATGCTGCCGTTGTGCGCCTCTTACCCAAGGGGCAGTTCCGTGGCACCCGTTTTTGAGTTGCAACTACCCTGCTGCCCAAAGATCCTACCCGCTGTAGGATCTTTGCTGCTGCCCACCCACCGCGTCCTCTTGGAGGGTCAGTGCAGCCCCGGCCCGTCTCCACACCCCCGGTGGCCGGAAAGGACAGCTAGGTCGGCCCGGGGTGAATGGGCGAGGGCGGGGGGGAAGGGGACCCGTGCAAAAGCGCCACCTGCCTCCTGCGGCTTGTCGAGGATGGCGGCCGCTGCCCGCACCAGCCGCTCCAACAGCGGCTCGGAGAAACAGCTGGCCGCAAGGTTACTCTCCAGCTCCAGGAAGGGCATCGTAAAGCGGTGGCTGCGACGCGGCGTGTCCTGTCGCTCCGGGGCCGGGGGGAGGGGGTTGTGTCGGAAATGGTTGGAGCACGGGGCAGGGGCGGGGTATGGGAGGAGAGGGGCCGGTGTGGGGTTGGAGAGGAGAGGGGCAGGGGGGGCGGGGTTGAGGGGGTGGGAGGAGAGGGGCCGGTGTGGGGTTGGGGAGGAGAGGGGCCGGTGTGGGGTTGGGGAGGAGAGGGGCCGGTGTGGGTTGGGGAGGAGAGGGGCCGGTGTGGGGTTGGGGAGGAGAGGGGCCGGTGTGGGGTTGGGGAGGAGAGGGGCCGGTGTGGGGTTGGGGGTTGGGGAGGAGAGGGGCCGGTGTGGGGTTGGGGAGGAGAGGGCCGGTGTGGGGTTGGGGAGGAGAGGGGCCGGTGTGGGGTTGGGGAGGAGAGGGGCCGGTGTGGGGTTGGGGAGGAGAGGGGCCGGTGTGGGGTTGGGGAGGAGAGGGGCCGGTGTGGGGTTGGGGAGGAGAGGGGCCGGTGTGGGGTTGGGGAGGAGAGGGGCCGGTGTGGGGTTGGGGAGGAGAGGGGCCGGTGTGGGGTTGGGGAGGAGAGGGGCCGGTGTGGGGTTGGGGAGGAGAGGGGCCGGTGTGGGGTTGGGGAGGAGAGGGGCCGGTGTGGGGTTGGGGAGGAGAGGGGCCGGTGTGGGGTTGGGGAGGAGAGGGGCCGGTGTGGGGTTGAGGGGCCGGTGTGAGGGTCTGTGCATTCCCCACACACACAGGGACCAAGGGAAGAGACAGCTGAATGTCCAGCCCAGCTCCCACTATATACCCTCCCTTGTGCAAATACTGATGCTTTCAGTTTCTCCTGTAAAATGCTGCTGGAAAATCATTTGGACTGCTTGAAACTTGTTGCTCTCCCAGCACAGTGAGAGTGCGTCACGGAATGTTGCCTCCTGGCCTATTCCAGACAACAGTAGTACGTGCTGAGGGAGGCACTGAAGCGATGCGGTCAACGTGTTCTATGGTCGTGGACATTGAGGGACAGGGTCGGAGGGGGCACTCCACAAACAGGGGAAGGGATAATCACCCCAGGGGGACACATGTGTGGCAATGGTATTTGTTTCAAAATAGGTGTGAAAACGAACTACTCAGCATGACACTATTGAATATATAAACACTGTGAATATATTAAGAGTTTTAGCAGTTTTGGTTTATATATATATTTTGAATATTTTCTAAATTCTGATTATTTTTGGAACAACTCTGGCTCAATATTAAGTGAGGTGAGGTTGAGAACGCTGGTTCAAGGTGTGGCGTATACGTAACCAGGTCCGGATTAAAGACACAAGAGGCTGCAGATGTGAGAATCTTGTCCTGAGGAAGCAGTGCTACCGCACCTCAACATTTTTTTTCCTTAAATAGAATCCCAAATTTCCTGGAATTTGATGGTATTTCCTGAAATTTTCATAAATGCTTCCTGTGTGCTATTTGTTGTGGGTTTTTTTGTGGGCACAAGTCAACAACACAAAGAAGAACAAGGCAAAATAGATTTCTGCGACTACACAGTATCTGCCTGCTTCTCTTACTCCCGTAACAGTGTTATGCGAGACAGCTTTCGTTGCCTCCAATAGCTTTTGTTGCCTCGTTTTTTCAACCTGCTCTCATGTGTCTCAGTCTCTGCTCTCTCTCCTTCCCACTCTCCTTCCCTCCCTCTCTCCCTCCTTTCCTTCCCCTCTCCCCCCCTTGCTCCCTCTCTCCCTCCTTCCCTCCCCTCACTCTACCTTTCTCTCCCTCCCTTTCTCTCCCTCCCCCTCCCCCTCTCCCCCTCTCACCACGAGGCTTATCCAGAATTCTACCACTGCCTGAAAAAGAATCAAAGGCTCAACTTCCACTGAGAACGAGAATTCCAAAGACTCATTTGTTATACGAGAATTTTCCCGTTGTGGCCATAGCGCTCTGTTTAAAGCCCATAGCGCTGCAGCCGGTAGCTCTATATTTAGAACCCATAGCACTGCAGCCGGCAGCTCTTTGTTTAAATTCCTATGCGTTAAACTGACAGCGCTCTGTTTAAACCTTCGTGCGCCAAACCTGCAGTGCTGTGTATATTACTTTTACACCCCTTCGCGGGCCGGATGCGGAAATTTCCCGAAATTATTCTATTATCCTAAAATTACCCGAAGACTACCAGAATATCCTGAATTTCGGGTAATTTTCTTCAAAGTGGAAACACTGTGAGGAAGGGTGCCGTACCTAAACATCGGCTCTCCATTTCCTGTGGGTACGGAATAGATTTGGCTTGTGCGGAAGAACAGCACCTCATATCACTCTTGGGTAGCTTGCAACCTAACGGTACAAACATTGAATTCCCCAATGTCAAGCACACCCCCAGCCCCTGCCCCTTCCCCCCCTCCCGCACTTATCCTCCCCCCCCCCCCCCCCATCTCCCCCATGTGTAAACCTTTCTCCCACCACCACTGTCACACCAGGGAATTGTGGAGGGGTCGGTCTCTGCGGAAGGCAGAAAGGGATGGAGATGGGAAGCTGAGATTAGTGGGGGGATCATGTTGGATGTGATGGAGATGTCGGAGGACAATGCGTTGGAGGCAGAGGCTGGTGGGATAAAAAATGAAGACCAGGGGAACTCTGCATTTGTTGTCTGAGGAGAGAGGAAGCGAGAGCAGAACTCCGTGACACGAGTGAGGGATTCATCTATGACAGCCAGGCCATATTCACTAAAGAAATTCTTGTATGTATGTATGTGTATATATATATATATATATATATATATATGTATGTGTGTGTGTGTGTGTGTATATATAGATATATATATATATATGTGTGTGTGTGTGCAGTTGTGAGTATGTATATCAGATTGTTTACATTGTACTATGTTTACATATTCTGTTGTGCTGCAGCAAGTAAGAATTTCATTGTTCTATCTGGGACATATGACAGTAAAACACTCTTGACCTAGTGGATAGAATTATAGCAAACTTCTGAATAGCAAGTTTGATATTCTGAAAATCGCAAGGAATCATGGGATTTGTCAAAGGTCACTCGCGATAATCACCCCCGGCAACCGTGCCGCCGCGTGCACACAGACCCGCGCCTCATTCGCAGCCAGGATGGAACCTGGGCCTCCGGCGTCGCAAGCACCGCCGAACCGTCACTAGACCGTCCCCGAGTTCCCCATCCCTGTCCGGGGGCGGCCGGAGACGCCCGCAGCAACCCCGGACCAACAGGATGCCGTCCCCCTCTGCAGCGGCGGCCCAGGCCCACAGCCAGCACGGAAAAGATGCGCCAACTCCAGCCCAACTACGCCCGTCCCGCTGGGCCAGTCGACACCCCTGGACCGACGGGACACCAGCCCGGAGCAGCGGAGCTAGCGTTTGTTCTCTGCACCGGCTGCAAGCCCAGGCCGCCACTGCAACGGGCCGGCGCCCCACCAGTCCAGGGTCACCGGTCAACCCAGAGGGACAGGCAGAGCTGGAGCCAGCAACCCTACTACACTGGCAACCCGCCAGTCCAGGGCCACCCCGGAAATTCCGGCCGCTCCCAGATAGGGACGGGACACCCGGGAGGGGACGAGGACAGCCCAGCAGCAACTCAACAACACCTGCAGCGCCGGAAACCCGGGTCCGGTCCCAACCACGGACGAAATGCAAGACTGCACCCATGCAGCATCACAGCCACCGAGAATGTTTATTGCGAGTGACCCATGACCTGGCCATGTGCTGTCGGAATTCTGCTGTCGAGAGGGGTGGATGTGAGGGAGGAACTTAGAGAGTTGAAGGGCAAGCAAGCTCGGCTCTTTACCTCTGAATCCTCCAAGATCATCTTCCAATCCAAGGTCCGCCAAGTGGAGCAAGATGAGATGTGCTAACGCTTCTTCCATAAGGTTCACAGGGGGAGCTCTGTGATGAACAGCCTTAGGGAGGAGGACGGCTCGGTAACATCCTTGCAGACGGACATGCTGAGGATCTGCAAAACCTTTTATACGGATTTGCACAACAGAAAGGCCACAGACAGCACCGTCTCCCAGAACTTCCTGTTCTCCATCACTGAGGTCTTGAAGGACAGCAAGCGGGAGAGTCTGGACCAACCACTGACCCTAGAGGAGCTGACTGGCTCCATCCGTTCCTTTGACTCGAGTAGAACTCCCAGAAGCAATGGCTTACCGGCCGAATTGTATTCCGCTCTATGGGACTGGGTGGACCCAGACCTGCTGGAAGTGTACAACGACATGCTTCTAGCTGGCAACATGTCAGACTCCATGAGGAAGGGCAGCATCATCCTAATCTACAAGCTGAAGGGGGAGATGAATGATATAAGGAATTGGAGACCCATCACATTGTTGAATGTTGATTACAAGATCCTGTCTAAGCCCATTGCCAACTGGGTCAAGTGTGCTCTGGGACGGGTGATCCACCCGAACCAAACCTGTGCTGTACCTGGCAGGAAAATCTCAGACAACCTGACGCTGCTGAGAGATACCATTGCCTACGTGCAGGACAGACGGGTGGATGCCTGCCTAGTCAGCTTGGAGAGGACCCGGAGAAGGCCTTCAACAGGATATGGCACACGTACATGAGAGACGTGCTCTCCATAATGGGCTTTGGGGAGGGAATCAGAAATTGGATCCAACTGCTCTACACCAATATCTGTAGTGCAGTCCAAATCAATGGGTGGGAATCAGACAGCTTCCCCGTCAGGTCTGGAGTCAGGCAGGGTTGCCCTCTCTCCCTTGTCTTGTTCGTCTGTTGTATTGAACCTTTTGCCGAGTCCATCAGGAGGGTCGCGAGCATAAGAGGAGTAACATTGGCAGGCAGTGGGGGCACTCAGGTCAAAACCTCCCTGTACTTGAACGATGTCACCGTCTTCTGCTCGGATCCAGGGTGGGTCAGCAGATTGATTAGCATCTGCAACCAGTTTGAGTCGGCCACAGGAGCCAGGGTGAACCGCAGGAAGAGCGAGGCTATGCTCTTTGGCAACTGGCCCGCTCGATCTTCCGTTCTCTTCACCATCAAGTCTGACTTATTGAAGGTGCTGTGGATCTGGATCGGCGGAGGGGCTGAGGCATGTGACAAGAATTGGCTGGAGCAGATAGCCTAGGTGGGGAAGAAGCTGGAGCTGTGGAACAACGGGGGGGGGGGCAGGGTGTGGTAGAGACCCCCCTCAAAATAACGGAAGGGATTCCACGCCAGTGGGCCACATGTGGGCAAGGGTGTGGGGTAAAATTGTGATTAGGGGAAACTGTATTGAATGTATGTGTAGCCTCTGAGAATGTCGGAGGGAGTTTTGTATGAATCATGTATTGTATGTATTTATTTCCCGAATAAAGTATATTTTGAAATCTAAAAAATAAATAAATAATGAGAAAGATACTGAACTCGCTTATTCGAAAGGTTTTTTGAGAAGGCCTTGTAAAGAGGGCAGTGATAGCATAGATACGGTAGATCTAGTATATGATTTCTAGAAATGAAAAGTGGGGACGTCCTGTTAAACCTGTATCAAATGCAAAAGGAACTGCAGAAGCTGTAATCTTGTGTGGAACTCAGTGCCAGAGTAACTCAATGGTTCAGATAGCATCTCTGGAGGACATGGATAGGCGATGTATCGTCAGAACTTTTCTTCACACTCTATCGAATCTTGTATCAAATCTTGGTTAGATCACACTTGAAATGTGTGGAGTTTTGATCAATACATTATAAAAAGGACATAAGGAGAGATTGGGCAAACGGATTATTTTCTCTTGAGCATTGGAGGCTGAGGAGTGACCTGATAGAAGATTATAAAATTATGAGAAGGATAGATAGTGTAGCCAATCAGAAGATTCCTCCTGGGTGGAAATATCAAAGAGTAGTGACCATAGCTATAAGGTAAGAACGATGAAGAGGCTGGATCTCTTCTCATAAAAGGCCAAGGGATGTTAATAGAGGCCCTCAACCTGATGAATTTTGATGAATGGATACCGAGAGCCTGTTTCCACTTGTGAAGAAGGGCACAACAGAAGGTCATCAATACGAAAGGCAGCAGGAAATTCAGAAGAAACCTCTTCACTCAAGAGATTTGTGAGAATGGGAAACTCTCTTCCACAAGGAGCAGTTAAAAATAATGGGACAGATGCATGCAATGGGAGGCGGGGACAGCATATAAGGGAGAAGGAAATAGAGGGTCACACCGAAAGATAAGGAAGGCTAGGGAAAGATTTGATTGGAGCATGATTCTCAGCATAGGACTGAATGGCCAATTTATGTTCAGCATAACTTATGTTGTCATATGGAACATAAATGCAGTCTGGTGTTGCACACTCTCTTTATTTTGGAGTATCACAATAGAAATAGTCTCCACTATGACTCTCAATGCATTATACTTCATTTTTCCAGATCTTTGCCCACTCACCTCACCCATCTCCATTACTTTGTGGCTTCCTTGTGTCCTCTTTACAATATACTTTCCAAAGCTGCAATTGTTTTTTCAGAGATACAGGGTGCAAATAGACCCTTTAGTACACCGAGTCTATGGCCATGCTTAACCTCACACCACTCAATCACAATAATACTTTATTAGCCAAGTATGTTTGGCCATATACGAGGAATTTCATTTGCCAAGTCAGTCATACAAATAAAAAGCAACGGAACACACAAAATACATTTGAACTTAAACATCCACCACAGTGACTCATCCACATTCTTCACTGTGACGGAAAGCAAAAAAAGTTAAAATCTCTTCCCTTCTATGCTCTCGAGCCCTCCGTAGACGGGGCGATCTT
The DNA here is from genome assembly GCA_035221665.1 of Okamejei kenojei. Lineage (NCBI taxonomy): Eukaryota > Metazoa > Chordata > Chondrichthyes > Rajiformes > Rajidae > Okamejei > Okamejei kenojei. The sequence goes on from CM069155.1 coordinate 26,380,898, forward strand.
GACGGCGGCGTACGGGCCCTCCACATCCTGCATCGGGGGGGATGTCAGATCCCCCGCACCGGCGATCAGATCCCGGTTCAGGGCTGGTCGAACATCTGCGTTATTGGAGCTCCCGGCTCGGCCTCTCCTGAGACTGCGAGCTCTTGATGGTCAGTCCGCAGGCCGCGCGGTTGGAGCGATCCCACGCAAAGGATCAGCTCCGATGTTAAGTCCATGCCACACAGAGCGGCTCAAAGTCAGTACGAGGAGGCCTCCAGCTCCATTGATAGTAGGCCGCAGAGCGACCGGAGATGCAACCCGGAAAACAATCCTGCCCTCAACACCAGCAAAACCAAGGAACTGGTTGTGGACTTTGGAAGGAGTAGGATGGGGACCCACAGATCCGTTTATATCAACGGGTCGATGGTTGAAAGGGTCAAGAGAAACCTACTCCACCACAGAGAGTAATCTCTGGAATTCTCTGCCACAGAAGGTAGTGAGGCCTTCACTCCACCTATTTTCTATGTTTCTATGTCAAGAGCTTCAAATCCCTGGCTGTGCACATCTCTGAAGATCTTTCCTGGTCCGAGAACACTGATGCAATTATCAAGAAAGCACATCAGCCTCTCTACATCCTGAGAAGATTACAGAGAGTTGGCTTGTCAAGGAGGATTCTCTCTAACTTCTACAGGTGCACAGTAGAGAGCATGCTGACCGATTGCATCGTGGCTTGGTTCGGCAACTTGAGCGCCCAGGAGAGGAAATGACTACAAAAAGTAGTAAGCACTGCCCAGTCCATCATCGGCTCTGACCTTCCTTCCATCGAGGGGATTTATCGCAGTCGCTGCCTCAAAAAGGCTGGCAGTATCATCAAAGACCCACACCATCCTGGCCACACACTCATCTCCCTGCTACCTTCGGGTAGAAGGTACAGGAGCCTGAAGACTGCAACGACCAGGTTCAGGAATAGCTACTTCCCCACAGCCATCAGGCTATTAAACCTGGCTCGGACAAAACTCTGAACATTAATAACCCATTATCTGTTATTTGCACTTTATCAGTTTATTTATTCATGTGTGTAAATATTTATATAATGGTATATGGACACACTGATCTGTTTTGTAGTCAATGCCTACTATGTTCTGTTGTGCTGAAGCAAAGCAAGAATTTCATTGTCCTATCAGGGACACATGACAATAAACTCACTTGAACTTGAACAATCGCATCTACGGCAAGATAAGAAACTGAAAAAGTTTCCCCGACCCCCTCCCCCTCCCCCAACATAAAACAAACCGGAGAACATTTACATAAACATTTAACGCACATTATAAATTAAAACATTAAAAAAAAAACAGACAGATTATTGACGCGGCTGCCAATCGTGCTCCCCTGGGGGTATTGCATATTGCAAGCCATTCTCATAGTCTACAGGTGTCCGAATGATTATACCGAGACAAGTTTGTCCCAGTATTGTCCCTTGATGGCTTTGCGAAGATCGTAGCATGTTTTCTTGTACCGCTCAGGATTGTTTAACTTAGATGCAGTGATCTTGGCCATCAACTAGGAATTTAACTCAAGGTTCATCCATGGTTTCCGGTTGGGGAAACCAGCTTACTCTGGTGTGCACCCAAAACTGCGGACAATACTCCAGCTATCCAATGTTCTTTAAAACTTCAGGTACCAAGTGACCTGCCTTCTATGCTCTGAATAATGAAGGCAAGTATCCCGTATGCCTTCTCTACCACCCTCTTCACCTGTACTGCCATCTTTAGTGATCTGTGGATTTGATTACCAAGATCGTTCTGTTCCCAATACCGCTACAGCACTATCATTCATGGTATACGTCATAAGCTTATTAGACTTCCCAAAATATATCATCTTACATTTAATCACGATTAAATTCCATCTGCCATTGCTACATCGAATTTACCAGCTGATCAATATCATTGTGTAATGGAAGACTATTCCCCAGACTATTAATAACTTCAGAGGTACAAGAAACCGCTGGAATCGTGAGCAAAAGACCAAGTGCTGGAGGAACTCAGTGGGTCAGACAACATCTGTGGACAGATATTTTGGGTCAGGATGCCTTCTTCAGACTGATGGAGGAGAAATCTTGAACCTGAGTTACATCAGCACTTGTGGATACAGGTGAGGGAGAGTGATTGGCAGATTTAAAGGAAATATGTGACTCTGGGATGGGAGGTGAGCGTATGTAGGAGAGAGATGAGAAGGGGTATTACCTGAAATTGGAGAATTCAATGCTCATACCATTGGGTTGTAAGCTGCCCAAGTGAACTGTTTCTTCCACTTTGCTGGTGGCCTCAATCTGTAAGAGACCCAGGACAATCTGTAAGAGACCCAGGACAGTAATGTCAATATGGGAATGGGAAGGGAAGTTAAAATAGTAAGATTAAACGATAACTTACCAGTTTGAAGTTTGATCCTTATTTTATGAGGAATAACGATGAGGGATTTTGTGAAGACCCCGCCAGCACGCATGCGCGACATTCTTCAAAGCAGCGGTGTGAAATCACAGATAGTAGAATTAACTGAAGATAGTAAGATTAAGAGAAACTAATATACCAGTTGACCTTATGACAGAGGGTTGGGAGCGGAGGGCACGAAATCCCTCATCGTTACTCCTCATAAAATACGGATCAAACTTCAAACTGGTAAGTTCTCGTTTAATCTTACTATTTTGTGAGCGACTTCATGAAGATTTCAAAGCTCTGTGATTTCATGCCCTGGAACCAAGTCCATGCTCACACACTGCCGTAATGACTGATGGAGGAAGTATGTTAACGTATTTCAGACTTGAAACAGAGCTGAAAAATAATAATGTATTTTATTAATAACAAACAATAAACCTCTAACTTCAGGGAATATTAGGAAACTGAACTTAAAACAGTGTCTGCAAACTGCGGGCGTGGCCACATGTTTATTATAAAACCCCTAGAATGTACCCTCATTGGCCCAACCCGCTGTTACGAGGATGTGGTCCATGGGAACCTCCATGGTCCTCGCCGCTGATGTGGACGCAGCCCTAGTTGAATGAGATTTTAAAATGTCAGCGTCTACTTCTGCTGCACCCAACACCACCCTGAGCCACCTGGAAATAGTCTGAACAGTTACCCTGTAGTGAGGGTGTTTAAAACGGATAAAAAGACCAACTTCCGTACCCCTGATATTCTTGGTGACATCTATATAATGTCGGAGGTGGGTGGCTATACAAAGGCGTTCATCAACAGGATATGCCAGGAATTCCAATTTTAGACCGGTTGGTCCAGGTATGTGATGTTTTAGTAACTCATCGATAAAGAAGGTTACTTTGGTGGGAGTCGAGACCATTTTGTCCAGTTTTAATTTGTGGAGGGTCTGGACCCGTTGTGCAGTGATGAGTGCCATCAGCATCACCACTTTGTAGGTGAGCTTACCCAGTGGGAGATTTGAGACTGGCGCCCAACTCCTGAGTAGAGATAACACCAGTCCGATATCCCAGGTCAGAGGCCTGGGAGGGTTGGAATTAAAAATACCCCTCATTAGTTTGGATACCAATGGATGTGATACCACTCCAAGTCTAAGGTAGGATGACAATGCACTCCTTGCACTGTTGATGGCACTGTAGCCGAGGCCCTCATCGTAGTGAAGGCCCGCAAGGAATTCCAGCACATCCGTGATGGTGGCAGTTGTAGGTGGTACCAGTCCTGGAACAGAACACCTCCCATTTACTTACATGGGTAAGGTATTGCTTCCTTGTGGACTCTCTGCATGACGCCGTGATGATATCCACAGTCCTGTTCGACAGCCCGATCTCCAGTAATGGTCTCTTCAGAACCTGCAAGGCAACCGGTTCAAATGACCATGGCACGGATGATTCTCCCCTCATTATGGGATGTATCAGGAGGTTCGGCCGTTTGGGAACCGGAAGACACGGTTCCTTTACCATGTCGAGGACCACCGGGAACCATGGCTGAGTAGGCCAGTCGGATATTATCAGTATCACTGATAAGGAATCTAATTGGATTTTCCGCAATACCCGACTGATGAGGCAGAAAGGGGGAAATGCATAGAAGAACAAATTCCCCCAATGTAGTGAGAAAGCGTCCACTGCTACTGCCCCAGGGTCTGGTTCCCATGCGACATATGTTGGTATCTGATGGTTCAGTCTGGACGCAAAAAGGTCGATATCTGGTGTTCCATACTGAGCTATAATGTCAGTAAATACCTGGTGGTTCAACATCCATTCGGTGTTGTCATTGAATATCCGTGACCTGGTGTCCGCCACTGTATTTAGCTTACCCGGAAGGTATGTAGCTGAAATCCAAATGTTTCTTTCAATGCACCAGTGCCAAATTGTGTTTGCCAATTCATCACAAGATATCGATTTGATACCATCCATATGATTTAAATATGCCACCACTGTGGTGTTGTCTATTTGCATACGAACATGCAGATGATGCATGTTTGTACAGTAGGCCCGTAGCCCGTGAAACGCTCCCAGCATTTCTAAATAGTTTATACCTCGTGACTGAAGCAAAGTAGATTCATGCAAATCCCATCTACCGCCATAACTGGAGGCGGTGTCGGTACCTCCCCAACCGTGGGCGCTGGCGTCAGTTTGTAAAATGACTGACGGGTTTGTAACTATGATGGGATTAAAGCAATGTCGAATGTTGCTAATCCACCATCACAGCTCATTATTTGCTTTGGTCGGTAGCTGCATAGGTCTGTCAAAATGCCCAGCATGAGACTTTAGTGCTGAGATCTTTGCTCTTTGTAAGTTTTGATAATGCAATGGTCCATAATGTGCAGCTGGAAATGTAGCTAATAGTTTGCCAATTACCTTAGCAGCATGTCGAATAGCTGTTTTTTTGGCGCAAGCAAGGCTATTACACGCCTCTATTAAATCTGTCGTTTTGTTATTTGGTAAAGTGACGGTCATGTGATTTGTGTTAATCGTGAAACCCAGATTATCCATTACGACAGAGGGTGTTAATTTTGATTTGTCAGGATGGATGACGAACCCCAGCTTTTGAAATAGTAACTTGGTGGCTGTCACAGTTAATTTAGCCAATTCCAAGGTTTTTCCCACAATCAAGATGTCATCAAGATAGGCCATGACTATGTGGTTTTGTTTTCGTAGAGACGCCAATGCCGGTTTCAATATTTTGGTAAATAACCTGGGAGCTGTTGTTAGTCCATTAGGCAGCGCTCTATACTGCCACAGCTGCCCCATCCAGACAACTTTCAAATATCTGCGGTGATCTTTATGTATAGGTACTGAATAGTATGCATCTTTTAGGTTGATGCAGGCCATGAAGTACCCTCTGGAAATCAGTTGTTTGGCAGTTTCAAATGTTTCCATCTTGAAGTGGGTATATTGCACTAAAGTATTCAGTTGAGTTAAGTCAATAATAGTACGACATCCACCATCTTTTTTGGTTTTGGTAAAGATGTTCGATGCAAACTCAAGAGGTTCATGTTTGGTTTTCTCTATTACTCCCTTAGTATCTAATCTAAATAGCTCGGCATGTCCTTCCACTTTCTCTTTTTGAGAAAGCACAAATTTCTGGCTAGGTACATGTTGACCTGGAGGGAGGAGTTTGTTAATGAATTCAATTTTATAACCCTGAATACTGTGTAATATAAAGAGGTCAGAAGTTATGAAGCTCCATGCATCCCCAAACAGGCGCAACCTACCTTCCACTTGTGAGGTTATACATGCAGTATTCCCAAGGGAACCAGACCCACTTACCTCCATGGTTACCGGTGATGTTTGGTCTTCTGTCCTTGGTTCTTGGGAAGTGGAGGCGCTGTGGTGTGGGGTTGATGCATTTTCCATGCAGGTCGCTCTGGGCCATGGCCTAAAAAAGACCTTTGTGAATATGGCGCGACCTTTGGGTTTGCAACCGTCACCCTGTCGGGATAGAAGCGGAGCCTATTGGGTGTTGCGTAGGGATGCTGCTGTCGGTATGCTGGTGGCCTGCTAGTGGAAGGTGGCTTTATCAAGCCCATTGCTTTGGCTTCCTCATCGAGGTCCTTGCCCTGTTTAGGCAGGTCATCCCCAACCAGCAAGTTCAGCGACGGCGTAGCGCTGGCTTTGCACAACGCCGCAAATTTGAGGTTGAGCATGGGACGGATTGAGCTCTTCCTGAAACAATTGATTTCATATTGATCGTTGCAGAACAGAGCTAACGCATCCTGCTGATCTTTCGTCATGTCTGTACCATCAATGGACCTGGCAAATGTAGTGATTCCTGCAGTTAGCAGTTTTAGAATTTTTTGAATTTTCAATTCTTGTGCCCTGATGCTAGGGCTTATGTTCCCCCATATGGGAGTATTGACGATATTCAGCGATACGCAGTTCTCCGGGGCCAAATACTTGGCTGTGGTCTTGGCGCGGATCTGCCGCCAGTCCGCGGTCTTCAAGACTGAAGCGACTGTGGAAGTCGCGTCTTCCGGAGAAGCGGTCGGTGCTCCTCCTCTACCCTTGTTCCATTTGGGGGAATGAGAGCGAGAGCAGAACTAGAGGACACAGAGGAGGCATGGGTAAGGGATCCATCCACAGGGGACTAGCCACATTTACTGAAGAAAGAGGACATCTCGGATATCCCCAAGTGGGAAGATCTCATCTTGGGAGCAGATACAGTGGAGGTGGAGAAAGTGAGAATGGGGGATGATATGAACAACACTGCCAATTTTCATTTCATCTGCATTGTTATAGAAGATAGACACCAAATGCTGGAGTAAGCGGGACAGGCAGCATCTCTGGATAGACGGAATGGGTGACGTTTCGGATCGAGACCCTTCTTCATACCGTGACCCACTCCTATGCAACTTAATAACCACTATTGCTTATTTTTGGCAGTGACCAGGATATTACTCTGAGACATTTCAATCATAATCATACTTTATTAGCCAATGTTTTGCAACATTCGAGGAATTTGGTTTGCCATACAGTCATATCAATAAAAAGCAACAGAACACACAAAATACATCTTGATATGAACAGCCACCACAGTGACTCCTTCACATTCCTCCGAGACATTTCGTTTGGTATCCACCGGACTGGCCGGCTCCTTCCCGTGTTTCACATACAGTATTGGGCAGCGAGTCTAACATTAACTGTTCTACCCCCACGAGGACATTGACTTCCTCTCCCGCTAAAGGCGGAGTCAGTCCGGGCTGGGGAACAAACAAAGAGGGCGCACAAAAGGCTGGAGAAACTCAGCGGGTGCAGCAGCATCTAAGGAGCGAAGGAGATAGGCGACGTTTCGGGTCGAGACCCTTCTTGATCCTGCTCCGCTCCAGGATCTTTGGGAACAAACTCCACGCGGCTCCAGCGATACGGGCTGCCGCACCCATCAGCTGGGCAATCTCCCGGGACCTTTGGACTTGGCGGGGGAGAGGCGCCGTTGTGGAGCCCGAGTCAGGTGACTGCTCCGCCCGCCAGCCAGTGTCGGATTGTCGCCCATGAACCCAGCCGCTACACACCATGGCTCTTCAACTCTACCTCGACCTGAACTCGCAGCCCTGCCGCTCCGTCTACATCTTCGCCAAGAAAAATAAAATCGCCTTCGAATTCAAGCAAGTGAGCCTGGCAGAAGGTAGGCGGAGAGACACCCCCTCCACATCTCCCTCCGCCTGCCCTGAACACCCACCCCCCTCTCCACAGTCCACACCACAACTTCCCACCCCATACTCCGCCCTCTCCCCTCTCCCCTCTCCCTACGCTTCCGCCACCCCCTCACCACTCCACATCTCCACATGCTTTCCACTCTCCATCCTCTACACCCCCATCTCCCCAGCATCTCTCCACCCACCCCATCCCCGCTCCACCTTCCACATCTCTCAGCCCTCCATCTCCCCCACACCTCTACACCCCCACCCCAACTCTCCACTACATCCCATCCCCACCACCCTCTCCAATTTCCTCTTCATGCAAACCTCCACCACTTCTCTACTACCCATCCACTCCCCTACTCCACCTGCTCCTCGTCCTTTTCCCATTTCTTTCCCGTTTCCTTTCAGAGCCAAATCCCACTTTCTACAGTTGAATCCATTTGGCCCACTGAGTCACCTTGACACATCCTGCTGCCCTTCTGGTTTCCCCCCGAACCTCATCTCTTTCAGTCTCCACCCCATGTCCACCTCTTCTCTCCTCTATGTTCTCTGCTACCTCCTGTTCGCTGCCCTCCTTTCTCTGCGGCCCTTCTCACTTTTACATCCACTGGCTGCACCCCCTCTCCCCGCTGCTGTCTCACACCCTCCGACTGGGACACAGGGACTCGTGGCTGTGGTGTAATCTCCAGTCGTATCCTGTCCACAGGCCAACAATACAGTGAGGAATTTGAAAAGGTCAACCTGCTGAAACGGGTGCCAGCTCTGAAGGATGGAGACTTCACAATGGCAGAGAGGTTAGTGTAAATTTCCAGTCCCAGCTCTGTAAGCAAGTATCGTGCGGAACAGAACTGAGGGGTGTTGGTGATGCAGGAGGGAAGACTTGCCTCAGCTTCTGCAGGTTTATTTACTAAATGAAGTGATTAGAACAGACAGAAAGGATTGCTGTGTCCGTCATTTCGCAGAGACAACCCTAAAGCCAAGGCAACGTTTAGAGAACATCACCACCTGTGCTATAAAATAAGATCCCAATCACCAGACTGGCCACTGGCTAGTGCCAGCCACTGGTGACAGCCACTGGCACATCCATGTGCTCTTGGAGAAGTTGGCAGAGGATTCCTAACCTCCAGCAGAGGAAGGATTAATGTTCACAGCTCCCCCCTCCTCGCCCTCACTGCAGCACCAAAGTAGCTCATGTGCCTCACAGTTCCAGAGATCTGGATTCAGTCCCGACTTTGGCCTCTGTGTGAAGTTTGCACATTTCTCCTGTGACCATATGGCTGCTGCAAATTGCCTCTGGTGTGTGGGTGAGTGGTAGAACTGGGAGGAGTTGAGGAAAATAAAGTCATTAATATAGGATTAGTGTATATGGGTGGTTGATAGTCAGCATGGGCTCAGTGGGCTGAAGGGTCTGTTTCCATGCTGTATCTCAACATGATTCTAGTATTCTGTGAGACATGTCAAGGGTTGGGTGCAGCTGGCCTAACAATGGCAAGCTGAGGTATGACTGCTAGTGGCACCAAGCATGGGTGGGGACAATGGTGGGCAATGGGGCTACCGCAGGGGATGCTGGGTGACAGAAGCATTGGCGAAGAGTCAACCTGACGGAGAGTGATGCTCCAAACCTCTCCTGCAGTGTGGCCATTCTGAAATACCTGGCTGGCAAATACAAGACCCCCGACCACTGGTACCCCGCCAACCTCCAGCAAAGGGCTCGTGTGGACGAATATCTCGCCTGGCAGCACACAACCATAAGGTTCCACGGATCAAGGCTCTACATGTTGAAGGTAAACCTGTCAACTCCCTCCACACTCACTGATCCTCCTCCAGTCTTCCAGCCAACACTCACTCCCAGTCCTCTGAAACTCTGCCTCTTGGTCTGCCTCTCTCTTTCTTACAGTAAGTTGCTGCTTTGAAACCCTCACCTGTGAAGAGGTTTTGCTGGCCCCAGCAATTGGCTAATCTGGCTGATGGCAGTTTTATTTGCTTTACTAATCATAATCATAATCATACTTTATTAGCCAAGTATGTTTTGCAACATTTACGAGGAAATTGATTAATCTACTGACCTTCACTCAGTTTATTGCAGTGACAGCTCTTCCTATCCGCTGCATGGTGAACAACCAGCTCGCGTTATGATTATTCCCTCATTTTCTGTTCCTTTTACCCCTTCCTTCACAGACTGAGGCTGTTCTTTGTCCAGTCAGTACAGCCCACAAAACATTGCCTCTGCTCCTGCCCTGATTCAGTGCAATTGTTTCTCCAGGATTTACGGAAATGACTTTCAAAGGCACCTTGAACCTTTATTGCATTGCTCAGCCACAGCCTTGCAGCGGAGGTGAGGAGAAGGGCATTGGAGCCATCACGTACAGTGTGGTGGGGAAATCTCCCCCCTTACCTGTGCTCTAGAAGATTTGTACTGCTCCCTACAGTCAAGGCACAGCCTGTATTCATCATGGGGGGGGGGGGGGGGGGAGTGCGGGAAGAGGTGAGGAGCAGTGGCCTTGAGTCAGAGTTTATGAGTTATGAATGCAGGTCATAACATCATAAGTGATAGGAGCAGAATTAGACGATTCGGCCTATCGAGTCTACTCCGCCATTCAATCATGGCTGATCTATCCTCTGACACCTGTATGGATGACAGCAAGATCAAGATGACTATCAAAACTCCCTCACCTGTATCCGCCAGTTACTTGCCAGGTTTTGTTCTATTTTCTCCTCATCCCTCAAAGCAAGTTCCCAACCCAAAATAGAAAGATTAAACGAGAACTTACCTTTTGAAGTTTGATCTTTATTTTATGATTAGTTGAAGTGAGGGATTACGTGAAGAAGCCCGCCAGCCCGCATGCGCGTCAACCTTCAATGTAGCTGTATGAAACCACAGAATAGTTGCTGACCTAAACTATAGAAAAATGAAAGGGTAGAACTACCGAATGATCTTTACAAGAATAGGGCTGGGAGTGGAGGGCACGTAATCCCTCACTTCAACTTCTCATAAAATAAAGATGAAACCTCAAACGGTAAGTTCTCGTTTAATCTTTCTATTTTATTTCGAAGTCACGTGAGTGACTACGTGAAGATTTCAAAGCTCTGCAGTTTCATGCAGTAACATAATCTGTGTGTGAAAAACACTTAAACAGATAAACCATAAATGGTAGGAAAAAACATGAGTTATTCATATCATGATGCTAACTTGCATACATGGCCATTGCTCTAAACTGGCCTGTAGTCCCAATAGACTGTTGAGTTAGACAATAAGTTATGCAACAATGTGCATAATTCTATCTGCAAATATTCAGACATATTCCATCAAATTTTATAATTTATTAACGTGCACTATGTAAACCTCATGCTGTATGATGAAAGGGAAATCCATTGTATTGGCTGCTAATGCGCCATCAATATCTTGAGACTATTGAAACAAAAGAACTGTTCCATTACATAGGCACTAGCAACTGAGTGCACTTGTATCTCTAATGACATCCCTGATCTCTGCTCTGGTGGGTATGCTGTCAACCTCAAATGTACGTAATCCTGCACATTTGCTTATGAGATTATTTCTATAACAAGCTACCCTTATGTCAGTATGACTTGGAGACTAAGCCAGAGATTGAGTAAAGGCTGTGTTCTTTATGCTGAGATCAGCTACTGAAAGCATAATCATCTTAAGATACTGGTCCCATTTGGAAATGTTTTAGGAATATTTGCATAACAATTTACTGATATACATCGCACATCACAACGAGTGTAGGCTATTAGAGTGGTCAAATAAAAGACACCCTGCATAACGTTAGAGAATAGTGAGTGAAGAACCAATCATCCTACTTCTGGTATTACAGAAAATGATAAAGCAGCACAAGGAATGTCAATTGTGCTATCCCATAAAGTTTCTCTAGGCTCAAACTGGAAGCCACACAAACCTCTGTAACTTCCGTGTAAAATTGACTCACATATGTTGTTCACAAGCTTATCATATGATTGTGCAGAGCTAGCTGCCTGAGAAGACAGGCTGTCCCAGCCGTCACTCGTGACTGAGTAAATAAGAGTTGCTTCAACCGCCTATCATGGCGTGATTGAATAGGCAAACTGGTACAGTTAAATTACATGTTGCCTCATTTGTCATATCGCAAAAGATATCTGCCAACAATCTATAAGTTTTATCAGTTGCAACTTTGCATTTTATCTAAAACTCTATGACATAATGCCCTTTAAACTGAGAAGGGCAGCACAGGCTTTCACCACTAGCTTTGTTATTAAAACAGCAGAATCTGTGCCTTATGTGTATAGATATGACAGAGTATGCAACCACCAGATCGATTCTCTGAGTCAGTTAAATTGCAGACACCTAATCATCCATCTTAAACTGGGTAAGTAAACCCACAATTTGATTAGCCTAATGCTAACGCGATTCGGCCTGCACCATATTCCTGTAATCTTAAGAAATATACCCCTCTAGTCCTTGGCCAGACTACTCATCCTCGGAAGAGTTGTCACTGATTGCACTCGGAACCGTTGTTGCTCTGTTGATCCTGCAGTCGGAAATGTTTTGACTTTGCTACCCGCGGAAGATGCATTATCTAATTCTTCAAACATGTTGCTGATAATATATAACCAGCAGCTAATGACTAGAGCTGAAACCACAGTCTCCCTTAGATATGGGAATACGAGTTCCTTGTCAATTCTTGACTAAGAGTCACCATGAATACTTAGCGTTTTCCTTCAGAGTGGAGATTAGTATAATGCAAGGCTGAATCAGGAATTACCTCGCAGTCCTTTGACTGAAAACATGTCTAAGTTGCCAGAGTGCATAACACAATCTCTTCAACCCGCCACTCAATCAGGAATACTGGTATTGAGAGTCTAAGGACTATATGAATACATTGTTGATTCAGAACCTGAACCTGCAGGTCAAATTAAGTTATAATATATGCCAGACGAGCTTCCTGCTGGTAACCACCTGTCCCAGAGAGGATGGCAATGATGGTTCCAATGAACCAGTAACTCTACGAACTGAGGAGAAATAACCCATATGTTTGAGAAAACTATCCAGGGTAACCAAACTGTTCCTACTTAGAACTTTACAAAGGTTGCTGTGCAAGGCACCTTGCCAATGTCTCTACATCAACCTGATCTTATCCCAGAGACAGTGAAAACCCGATTAGACTGTTCCATTTCGGAATTTACGGGGGTTAATAATGAGACCTTACTTACCAGCGTCTCTAACCCCAGGTCGATTTCTTTTGTTGGAGCTTCAGCGAAGTTCCATTTGCAGACCTTGTGCATCATGCTTGTCATTTCTGTTAGATAGCTGATGCCGCTGGGCTCTTGTAGTGGTTTGTCCATCCCCGAGGAAAACAATTGTAGACGCAAGAGCACACCGCTTTTCCTCATGCGATTGTCGTACATCATGCATTAAACGTGGGATCCCAGCACATAGTCATGTTCGGGCTCATGTTTGGAGTCAGTCCGTACTGTTCTCTGACACTCTCTTAGAGTGGGAGAAATTGCACCCTGGACCAGGCGTTGCCATATCCATATGCCTCGGACTGTCTGTGCATGCTTTCGTAATACCGGGCATATTTTGTGACACCATCTCCGATAGCCTTTCGGGTGGGCGGAAAACACGAACCCTGAAACCAGGGCAGCTACAGGCATATGACTTGAACTGCCTGTGCATGCTTCCGTAATACGGAGCATAATATATATGGCTCCATCTCCATCACTTCATATATCCGAGCGGGAGGACTTATGCAACACTAAACCAGGAGCTGCCTCAGGCATGTGTACATATACATTGGCACCACCTCCATCACTACATTCAACCGAGTGGGAGGAAAATTGCAACCCTGAACCAGGAGCTGCTTCAGGTGTATGTGCATATACTTTGGCACCATCTCCACCATTCCTTTCATCTGAGTGGGAGGAAAATTTGCAACCCTGAACTAGGAGCTGCTGCCTGACATGCCTTCGTAAGACGGAGCATTCCTTGTGTTATAATTTGATTCATCAGATGTTCGAATTGAGACAAAGCCCAATCACATCTGCTATAGATGTCCCAAGACTTGGCTATGACTTTACCCCGACTTGTGGTTGTCAGGATGCTTCCTTTAGCAGCTGAACCGAGACTAGCTGCAGACTGGCGCTCTGTTGTTATCACGATTTATTAAACAGACTGCACCTGCTCGTGACTCTGAGTCCTTGCTCCCTTCCGGAGCCAACGGAATATACAGGGAAGGACTGGAGGGCCTCTGGCCTCCATACGCCAGACAGAGTGGGAGAAATACTGCAACTCTGCCAGGCGTTGTTATAGCCAATGACGTTTATATGATTAAAAGAAAGCTATCCCTATAAAATTAGAGATTTGACTACTGTATTAATATGCATATAGTTGGAGTCTTTTGTAAAAGAATCTTCCACATTCCCCTCTGACGAGCGGAAATACCATGTGTAGCGTAGCTCCCACAGGTGACTGATAGGCACAGCACAATCAAGGCTCAATCAAGTTCTGGACTGCAATGGCAAGTCCAATTCCACTACACCATAGGTGTAAGTGATAATAAATGTCCTTTGTAATTATCTCTTTAAAACATAAACTTTATTGGCATGATAAGATATATTTGTAATACTGTCAAGAATTAAATACACGACTTTAGAATGCTATTGGCAGAACGGTCCTGAAGGGTTGTTAGGCCTTCAGGGTGGGAGCCAGTTAATCACTAACTCATTGAACCCATTCATCATGTCCTGCTGCAAACAAATGCAACAGGTAAGGATATACCTCACTGACGGAGCCCCATGCTTCACTCTCGCTGCCTGCTCCCGTATGGAGCTCTGATGCCGGCAGCTGTAAACACTTAACCTAGCCGGCGGTCCCCATTCGGGCTGTCTGCTGCCATGCAGATTATAACGGCAACAGCCACAATCCCAGCTCGTAAGGAGCCTACGCCGGTCTCCCATTTGGGCTGTCTGTTCCCATCCCAAATCCAGTCCAGGTCTCGGACATTCCCTCCCTGGCTATCACAGATAAACCAAGAAAGAATACAAACACAAAGTGCCGTGTGAAGCCAGCGGGCCAGGCGGCATCTCTAGAGGACATGGATAAGTGACATTTCAGGTTTCAGTCTGAAGAAGGGCCCCAGTCTGATGCCCACACCCTCCTCCATGGAGCCTCACCACCCTCCCACCAGCAATGCACATTGACGTCTCTCTCACGCCGCTGGCAAAGTTATCTTTGAATGTGAGATACATTTTGTTCATAAAATGTCAACCTATGTCTTGCATCTTTGCACAACAAACTATTTGCTAATGTCGCTGGTGACACTACACCGGTGCTGCTTCACTTCTGTTCCACGAGGGAAGGCAAGGGGTTCAGTGTTTGCAGTGGGGACAGGAACCTAGAGCCCGTCTTCTCCACAAGCCCGAGGCAGCTCGTTCTCAGTACCCTTGCCCTCAGATGTCCATGGGGGGGTGTCCCTGGTGTGCAGGGGTCTGTCCGAGGGGGGAGAGCCGGTCAGTGGGCGGAGAGGAGGGGGGGGGAGGGAGGTGCCTGTGTGGGGCGTCCCATGTGAGGGAGGGGGGTTTGGGTGAAGGATCCATGGGCGAGGGTGCGGCCCGTGAAGGGGCCTGTCTGCGGGGGGAGGGGCAGCTCATGGGATTAGTGGGGGAGGAGAGGACGGTGGGGGGGGGGGGCATTCATTGGAACGGAGGGTGCTCAGTGAGGTTGTGCAGTGTAGCCGGTGGTTTCTCTGACACTGAGCTGGGCTGTGGGCAGGTGTGAGGTGATGTGTGGGAATGGAGGGAGCGGACCAAGTCCTCCACTGAACTGAGGGAGCGTCGGCTGCCGGGTCTGGCTCTGTGTCTGACTGTGTTTGTTTGTGTGTCCGGCTGCTGCCTGGCCATGTATCTGGTTGCTGTATCTGGTCTGGCTGCTGCCTCTTGTCATGAACCCGCTGCTGATGTATCTGGATGCTGCTTGACTGTGTGTCTGGCCATGTGCCCGTCGGTGTGTCTGGGCTCACTGACCTCTGACACGCTTGCCCACAGGGCTTGCTGCCCCTGCTAACCGGGGAGCCCATTCCCGCAGACAAGATTGACGAGGCTGTGAGCGATCTACAGACGTCCATCCGCACCCTCGAAGACAAGTTTCTCCAAGACAAGCCGTTCATTGCCGGGCGCGAGGTGTCGCTGGCAGATCTGGTGGCCATCGTGGAGCTGATGCAGGTGAGGGCAATGAACCTGGGCCAGTGTACCAGGGGCCCGCTGACATACCCACCCAACCAGGGTGCCATAGACCCACAGACATACCCAGCCAAACTGCAGAGACCCCAGACTTTCACTGACCCAGATAACTCTTCTTCCTGGTTGCCACAGCTAAGATCCCTTGGCCATTTAATAATGGAGGTTGGAACCTTGGCCAAGTCCAATGTCCACTCCTCCCAGGCTGGGTGTGGAACACGATGAAACATTCACCCCTTCCCCTTCTACCGTCAGCGATGCTCAGCCCCTCTCCCACACTCACTCACCCTCAGTCCCAGAGGAACACTCCCACCCCAGGGTCCCACGCACACAGCCTCATGGCTCCGTCCCCACTCACTCCATTGCTCAGCCCAGTCTATCTGCTCCGTCTCAGCATCACTTTCCTCAGATTCTGGATTGCTTCCCTGATCTTTTATTCATACATTTCCCATCTCTTTTATCCCATGGGACCATCTCTCCACTGACAGCCTGCATCTCATCTCTTCCTCTCTCGTATTTGCTCTCTCTATCCTCTCTTGCCTGCTCTCTCTCTCTCTCTCTCTCTCTCTCTCTCTCTCTCTCTCTCTCTCTCCTTTTCCTGTTTTTCCTCTTTATTTCACACTTTCCCTCACTTATTCTTTCCCTCTTCCATTCATTATTTTTCTCCCTCTTTGTCTCGCTCACTCTTTGTCCCTCTTTGTCTCGCACTCTCAATTTCACATTCCCTCTCTCTCTCTCTCTCTCTCTCTCTCTCTCTCTCTCTCTCTCTCTCTCTCTCTCACCCTCACTCTCACTCCCTCTCTTTCCCTCTCTGTCACACTCTCACTCTCTGACTTTCATGTTCCAAACTGAACCCTTAAGCCTCAGCTGCACGCTGTTACTCCCTCTCCTCCACACTTCTCACTCTTCAGCCCCTTCACACACGCCACCATTACCCTGGCCTCCCCCCTCTATTCCCATTCCCCATTCCATTGCCCTCGCTGAGCTGTCAGCTGCAGATTTTCACTCTTACCTAATTCTACCACAGCCTCTCGGCGTGGGATTCGATCCGTTCAGAGATCGACCAAAGCTCAGTAGCTGGCGAGGCAGAGTCGAGGCAGCCGTGGGTAAAGAGTTATTCGACGAGGCCCATGAGAAGATGTTGAAGAGCGCAGAAACTTCAAGTAAATTGGATGTTAAGTCTCCCGCAATGCAACGCATCGCGATAAGTCTGAAAAAAGCATACATGTGATGGAGCCAGTCACCAGGTGGCTCCTGGAGTAACTGCTGATGGTAACTTCACCAACGAGGTCATAGGTGATAGGAGCATCCAGTCTACTCTGCCATTCAATCATCGCTGATCGATCTCTCGCTCCTAACCCTATTCTCCTGCCATCTCCCCATAAGCCCTGACATCCATACTAATCAAGAATCTACCTATGTCTGCCTTAGAAATTTCCATTCTATGGCAAAGAATTCCACTGATTCACCTCCCTCTAACTAAAGAAATTCCTCCTCATCTCCTTCCTAAAGGAATGTCCTTTAATTCTGAGGCTCTGACCTCTAGTCCTAGACTCTCCCACTGGTGGAAACATCCTCCCCACATCCACATCATTTCACTTGCACTTTATGTTCAAGTGACGAATAAAACTGATTGATTGATCTATTCAAGCCTTTCAGAATTTGGTATATTTGACTGAGGTCCCTCCCTCGTTATTCTAAACTCCAGCGAGTACAGGCCCAGTGCCACCAAACGCTCCTCATATGTTAACCCACTCATTCCTGGGATCATTCTTGTAAACCTCTGGGCCCTCTCTAGAGCCAGCACATCTATCCTCAGATATAATGCCCACAATTGCTCACAATATTCCAAATACAGCCTGACCAGTGCCTTATAGAGCCTCAGCATTACATCCCTGTTTTTTTTAAATTCTATCCCTCTTGAAATAAATGCGAGGGTTGCGTTTGCTTTCTTCAATTGTCTGTAATTAAATAAAATGCTCGAAGTACTTGCATCTCAGTGGCAGAGTTGTCTCTTTGTATTTTGTCCTGATTTCTCCCTTCACTGGAGGTTTCCCTTGCTGCACCCCACATCCTGCCCCCACACCCCCCAGCACCAGGGACACATTGACAATAAATAAAAACTGCAGACGCTGGAAATCTTGAAATAAAAACAGAAAATGCAGGAAGCACTCAGCAGGACAGGGGGCACCTGTGGAGTTTGTTTCAGTTCTAAGATGCTTCCTCAGAATTGCTGGAGTAACATAACAGGTCAGGCAGCATCGATAGATAACTGCCTCTAGATTATCATAGATGACTGGATAGATAACATTTCTGCTTGGGTCCCATCTTCAGCCTGAGCTGCTGAGTTATGGGACCTTATGTCTTTGTAATGGAGCATCTGCAGTTCCTTGCAAGACAACAAGTTAGTTTTAGGGAGAAAAGTGGGGGGCGCGATGGGTTCCAACAAAGAGACTATCTCTCACAGGGTGAGGCTGAATGACCCAATCAGCCTGTTGTTAGAAGCAGTTTGGGTTGGATCGGGATGAATGAACAAAGGTGTTTCCGAGGGAGTGGTGGTGGGATCACCTTGAAGGTGGTCGTAATGTCGAGGAATGATATGTTGGGTGTGGAGGCTGGTGGTGTGAAAAGTGATGATCAGGGGCATGTCCTTGTTCTGTGTAGAAAGGAACTGCAGATGTTGGTACATACCGAAGATAGGCACAAAGTGCTGGAGTAACTCAACGGGTCAGGCAGCATCTCTGGAGAAAAAGGATGTGTTACGTTTCTGGTTGGGACCCTTCAGACGGACATCATGACCCAATATGCCCACCATCCTTTTTCTCAGAGGTATGCCAGCATTTTCTGTCTATCTTCAGTATATACCAGCATCTGCAGTTCATTTCCACACATTTTGGCTGCTCCCTAATGCCAAATCTCCTCTAGGTATCCCCACCTTGTAGAAGTGCTCCTCCTCTACCCTTGTTCCATTTGGGGGAAGGAGAGCGAGAGCAGAACTAGAGGACACATGGGTAAGGGATCCATCCACAGGGGACTAGCCACTTTACTGAAGAAAGAGGACATCTCGGATATCCTCAAGTGGGAAGGTCTCATTTTGGTAGTAGATACAGTGCCGTTCATAATGTTTGAGACAAAGACCCATCATTTATTTATTTGTCTCGGTACTCCACAATTTGAGATGTGTAATTGAAAAAAATCACACGTGGTTAAAAAGCACATTGTCAGCTTTTAATAAAGGCCATTTTTATACATTTTAGTTTCACCGTGTAGAAATTACAGCAGTGTTTGTACATAGTCCCCCCATTTCAGGGCACCATAATGTTTGGGACACAGCAATGTCATATAAATGAAAGTAGTCATGTTTAGTATTTTGTTGCATATCCTTTGCATGCAATGACTGCTTGAAGTCTGTGATTCATGGACAGCACCAGTTTCTTGGTTTCTTGGTCCTCCAAAATATTCCAAATGGAATTTAAACTGGAGGTGGATAAGGAGACATCGATAAGGGATATCTGGGTGTCATCTCTGGTGATGTTCTGCCAGGCCTGTATTACAGTCATCTTCAGCTTATGTCTGTTTTGGGGGCTAGTCCACCTTCAGTTTTCTCTTCAGCATATAAAAGGCATGCTCAATTGGGTTCAGATCGGGTAACTTGGCTACTCAAGAATTGACCATTTTTCAGCTTTGTAAAACTCCTTTGTTGCTTTAGCTGTAGGTTTGGGATCATTGTGTTGCTAAAGAATGAACTGCCGTCCAATGAGATTTGAGGCATTTGTTTGAACTTGAGTAGATAGGTTGTGTTAAAACACTTCAGAATTGATTATGCTACTACCATCAGCAGTCGTATCATCAATGAAGATAAGTGAGCCAGTACCTTCAGCAGCCGTACATGCCCAGGCCGTAACACCCTCACCACCGTGTTTCACAGATGAGGTGGTTTGCTTTGGATCATGAGCAGTTCCTTCTCTCCTCCATACTCTGCTCTTGATATAAGTTAATTCTTCTGTCTGCAGCAGTGGAGGTCCTCCTTGGCCTGCCGGTCCCTCTGCGATTAGTAAGCTCACCAGTGCTCTCTTTCTTCTTAATGGTGTTCCAAACAGTTGATTTTGGTAAGCCGAAGGTTTGGCTGATGTCTTTAACAGTTTTATTTATGTTTCTCAGTCTCATAATGGCTTTATTGACTTTCATTGGCACAACTTTGGTCCTCATGTTGATAAACAGCAATAAAAATGTCCAAAGGTGATGGAAAGACTGGAGGAAAGACTGGGCACTGAGAGCTCTCTTGTACCTGCCTTAAGGAGGCATTTAAACACACCTGAGCAATTACAAAGCCTATGAAGCCACGTGTCCCAAACATTATGGTGCCCTGAAATTGGGGGACTATATATAGGGGGATGCACGGAAGGTCATCGAATCAAAGGGCATGACACAGGGAGCAGCTCAATCCTTCTGGAGGATATGGCAACCTCCGGAATACACAGTTAACATTGAGGGCAAGTCCCGGCCCCGCCCGCCCGGGGCTGGAGGGTGACTGAGCGGCCTGAACCCGAGCACCAAGGTGTAAGCGGCCGGAGGAGCTCATCCCTCGGGACAGCCCCCAATCCCCCCCGGGGTCAGCGCTGTCCGCCCACGGCCGCCCTCCGCCCCGTCTCCCCCTGTGTGGCCGCACTGTCGGTCACAGGCTGTGGGTCTGTAGCGCCCACACCCACACCCACACCCACACCCACACCCACACCCACACCCACACCCACACCCACACCCACACCCACACCCACACCCACACCCACACCCACACCCACGGGGCCATGAACCCGGCAACGTCCCGGTCAGCCGCAGCAGAGTTGGAGACGGTCTGGTCTCTCCGCCCACCCAGGGTCACTGACCGCGCTGCACCGGCACCGACCCCCCGACCCCCGGACCCCGACCCCCACACCGGGTGATTTACCCCCCGACCCCCGGACCCCGACCCCACACCGGGTGATTCACCCCCCGACCCCCGGACCCCGGACCCAGGACCCGACCCCCACACCGGGTGATTCACCCCCCGACCCCCGGACCCCGGACCCCGACCCCCACACCGGGTGATTCGCCTGACCCTCGGGGGGAGGGGAGGGGGGGCAGACGGCCCGTGTCCGAGTGTGGAGCGAGTCAGCGTGGAGTCCGGATCCTGGGGCAGATGCTGCACTGGCAGCCACAGTCAGCACCGATACTAGAGGAGCTCCTGTGGCATCTTTGATGGTAAGAGCTCACCTGACGTTCGCCGCTTGTACTCCAGAGGGCGGTGCGTGGTCGGGTCGGGACCTCGACTGCCCTGCAACCTCCCTATAAACAGCTGTAAATTCCACCCTGGCGCAACCAAAATGTTTAGAAATGGCCTTTATTAAAATCTGACCATGTGCACTTTAACCGCGTGTGCTTTTTTTTCTATTACAAATCTCAAATTGTGCCGTACAGAGGCAAATAAATACATGATGGGTCTTTGTCCCAAACATTATGGAGGGCACTGGAACAGTGGAGATGGAGAAAGTGAGAATAGGGGACGATATGAACAACACCGTTAATGTGCATTCCATCTGCATTGTAAGGGTAGACACTAAATGCTGGGGTAACTCAGCGGGACAGGCAGCATCTCTGGAGAGGCGGAATGGGTGACGTTTCGGATCGAGACCCTTCTTCAGACCCTGACCAAAGATACGAGATACAAAGCTCCTCTAGTACCTTTGGACGTGCCCCACTCCTGTGCAACTTAATAACCACTGCACCGCATTGCTTATCTGGTCTCCGCCGGGCTGGCCGGTGTGGCTTCCCGTGTTGCACAGACAGTATAACCCGCACTGGGCAGCAAAGATATTGGAGCGGAGCCCAAACTGCCCGCGGGCTCCAGCCTACTCCAGCTATAAGAGCTGCTCGGCAATCTCCTGGGATCTTTGTGGTTGGCGGAGGAGAGGTATCGTTGTGAAGCCCGAGTCCGGTGACTGCGCCCCGACTAACCCAGCCATGGCTCTTCAACTCCACCTCGACCTGAACTCGCAGCCCTGCCGCTCCGTCTACATCTTCGCCAAGAAAAATAACATCGCCTTCGAATTCAAGCAAGTGAGCCTGGCAGAAGGTAGGCGGAGAGACACCCCCTCCACATCTCCCTCCGCCTGCCCTGAACACCCACCCCCCTCTCCACAGTCCACACCACATCTTCCCACCACACCCTCCGCCCTCTCCCCTCTCCCTACGCTTCCGCCACCCCCTCACCACTCCACACCTCCACATGCTTCTCACTCTCCATCCTCTACACCCCCATCTCCCAGCATCTCTCCACCCACCCCATCCCCGCTCCATCTCCCCCACACCTCTACACCGCCACCCCAACTCTCCACTACATCCCATCCCCACCACCCTCACCTCCTCCACCACTCTCTCCAATTCTCCTCTTCATGACCCCCTCCCCACTATTTCACAACCCCTCCACCACTTCTCTGCTACCCATCCACTCCCCTACTCCACCCGCTCCTCGTCCTTTTCCCATTTCTTTCCCGTTTCCTTTCAGAGCCAAATCCCACTTTCTACAGTTGAATCCATTTGGCCCACTGAGTCACCTTGACACATCCTGCTGCCCTTCTGCTTTCCCCCCGAACCTCATCTCTTTCAGTCTCCACCCCATGTCCACCTCTTCTCTCCTCTATATTCTCTGCTACCTCCTGTTCGCTGCCCTCCTTTCTCTGCGGCCCTTCTCACTTTTCCATCCACTGGCTGCACCCCCTCTCCCCGCTGCTGTCTCGCACCCTCCGACTGGGACACAGGGACTCGTGGCTGTGGTGTAATCTCCAGTCGTATCCTGTCCACAGGCCAACAATACAGTGAGGAATTTGAAAAGGTCAACCTGCTGAAACGGGTGCCAGCTCTGAAGGATGGAGACTTCACAATGGCAGAGAGGTTAGTGTAAATTTCCAGTCCCAGCTCCGTAAGCAAGTGTCGTGCGGAACAGAGCTGAGGGGTGTTGGTGATGTAGGAGGGAAGACTTACCTCAGCTTCTGCAGGTTTATTTACTAAATGAAGTGATTAGAACAGACAGAAAGGATTGCTGTGTCTGTCATATCGCAGAGACAACCCTAAAGCCAAGGCAACGTTTAGAGAACATCACCACCTGTGCTATAAAATAAGATCCCAATCACCAGACTGGCCACTGGCTAGTGCCAGCCACTGGTGACAGCCACTGGCACATCCATGTGCTCTTGGAGAAGTTGGCAGAGGATTCCTAACCTCCAGCAGAGGAAGGATTAATGTTCACAGCTCCCCCCTCCTCGCCCTCACTGCAGCACCAAAGTAGCTCGTGTGTCTCACAGTTCCAGAGATCTGGATTCAGTCCCGACTTTGGCCTCTGTGTGAAGTTTGCACATTTCTCCTGTGACCATATGGCAGCTGCAAATTGCCTCTGGTGTGTGGGTAAGTGGTAGAACTGGGAGGAGTTGAGGAAAATAAAGTCATTAACATAGGATTAGTGTATATGGGTGGTTGATAGTCAGCATGGGCTCAGTGGGCTGAAGGGTCTGTTTCCATGCTGTATCTCAACATAATTCTAGTATTCTATGAGACATGTCAAGGTCTCACAACATTTTAAAAGTATCTGGATGAGCATTGAGGGAAGTTTGTGTGGTCACAGGAAGAACGTGCCAACTCCACACGGACAGTACCCGAGGTTGAAGTTGAACCCAAGTTGGTGGAGCCATGAAGCAGTGGCTCAGCTAGAGCAGGGTTGGGTGCAGCTGGCCTAACAATGGCAAGCTGAGGTATGACTGCTAGTGGCACCAAGCATGGGTGGGGACAATGGTGGGCAATGGGGCTACCGCAGGGGATGCTGGGTGACAGAAGCATTGGCGAAGAGTCAACCTGACGGAGAGTGATGCTCCAAACCTCTCCTGCAGTGTGGCCATTCTGAAATACCTGGCTGGCAAATACAAGACCCCCGACCACTGGTACCCCGCCAACCTCCAGCAAAGGGCTCGTGTGGACGAATATCTCGCCTGGCAGCACACAGCCATAAGGTTCCACGGATCAAGGCTCTACATGTTCAAGGTAAACCTGTCAACTCCCTCCACACTCACTGACCCTCCTCCAGTCTTCCAGCCAACACTCACTCCCAGTCCTCTGAAACTCTGCCTCTTGGTCTGACTCTCTCTTTCTTACTTTGAAACCCTCACCTGTGAAGAGGTTTTGCTGGCCCCAGCAATTGGCTAATCTGGCTGATGGCAGTGTTTATTTGCTTTACTAATCATAATCGTAGAGGCTGTGGGCCGAGCATCGAAAATGTGTCTAGAATTTAACTTTTGTGACCCATGTCTAGGAACTACTTGAAATTTTGCACAGATTTAGATATCTCAGAAGGAAGTCATAACACGGCAGTGCCAAAAGTTGCACATTAATTAATTAAGCTAATCAGAAAATGAGATCGATAAAGTTAGCACCATCTCGTGTTCAATGCTCATTTTACTCCATGGAGAGCCAGACTCCGTGCTGCTGTCTATTGAAACCATATATTATTATACCATTATATTCACGATATATGTGTCCATATATATATATACATGACGTGAATATGACTGTGATTATTTATACTGTAATTATATTATATACAAATAATATAATTAATATAATTGTGAGTGTGTATTTTGAATGAGACTGCCACAGAGGTCTGGCTCCTGAAACGCCTAATTAATGGGTGAGGGCAGTTCCTGTGGGTTCCCCCGTTTACTGAACCCCATTGACTGCCAGTGTGCAGAGTGGGGGGTCACGGCACACACGGGGGCAGTGCCAGGCTGGGGGAAGACTAACCCTAACTCGCCCCCTTTCCAGAGCTGCCCACAGCTGAAGCTGGAGCCGCTTTGGGACCGGCTGCGGGCTCCATGCGTGTGGCCCCGCAGCGCGTCCACCTCGGCCAGCATGCCCTTCTGGATCATCATGGTGATGATGGTGGGGAGCAGCACTGCCCTGCACACCGCCCGGGCCGCCTTCAGCACCCCCATAGTGCCGCTCCGTCAGTCCGCCCGCTCGGTCGCTGCAACACCGGCCGTCCGACAGCCCGACCGATCCTTCCCAGCATCCACCGGCCTATCGACAGCCCGACCGACAAACTGATCGACTGACAAACCGACCGACCAACCAACTTCTGACTGACCGACTGACTGACCAATCGATCGACCGACTGACTGACTGACTTCTGACTGACCGACTGACTGACCGACAGACTTCCCAACTGACTGACTGACCGACCGACCGACCGACCGACTGACCGACCGACTGACTGACTGACCGACTGACCGACTGACTGACCGACCGACCAACCGACTGACTGACCAACCGACTGACAGACTGACACTAATCCTAATCCTAACCCTGGCTCTACATTTGTTATTTATCATTTTTATTTAACATTTCACATCATAACTTTACAAAGATAAATCAATTGTAAAACAAAATTCTCAGCAAGGTGAGCGTTACCTTTGTCCCTTTGAAACCTTGCTATTGTTTTGATGTAATTAGGAGGCACCACGATCCCAGAGTGCTCGCTGCCTAGATACCTTGAAAAAAAGCGCGTGATTGGTCATTTGCCGTCCGACGCAATGTCAAACGTGCATTGATTGGACAATTACTAATCGGAAAATTGGAGGTTTTTCCTCATATTTTAAAAATATGTGCAGGTTTTGTTCTTGACGAGTTTCAGGTATGATTTCTATAATATTCTTACACAATATGTTAAAAATTTAGGTAGTTACATAATTTGGGTCACGAACTTAAACGAGAAAGCACAGCCTAATAGTCATAATCATACTTTATTAGCCAAGTATGTTTCGCAACATTTGAGAAATTAGAAGAAGAAGGGTCTTGACCCGAAACGTCGCCCACTTCTTTTCTCCACTGATGCTGCCTCACCCACTGAGTTTCTCCAGCATGTTTTGTGTACTTTCAATCTACTGACCTTCACTCCAGTTTATTGCAGTGACAGCTCTTCCTATCGCTGCATGGTGAACAACCAGCTCGCGTTATGATTATTCCCTCATTTTCTGTTCCTCATACCCCTTCCTTCACAGACTGAGGCTGTTCTTTGTCCAGTCAGTACGGCCCACAAAACATCGCCTCTGCTCCTGCCCTGATTCAGTGCAATTGTTTCTCCAGGATTTACGGAAATGACTTTCAAGGGCACCTTGAACCTTTATTGCATTGCTCAGCCACAGCCTTGCAGCGGAGGTGAGGAGAAGGGCATTGGAGCCATCACGTACAGTGTGGTGGGGAAATCTCCCCCCTTACCTGTGCTCTAGAAGATTTGCACTGCTCCCTACAGTCAAGGCACAGCCTGTATTCATCATGGGGGGGGGGGGGGGGCAGAGGTGAGGAGCAATGGTCCTGTGTTAAGAATTGCATTCTTAACATTATTAACTAACTCGGTCCCCGTGTTCCAGTTTTGAAATTGCTCCCATCGTCCTGGGTTCCCATCGCAAATCCAGTCCAGGTCTCGGACATTCCCTCCCTGGCTATCACAGCTAAACCAAGAAAGAATACAAACACAAAGTGCTGTGGGAAGTCAGCGGGCCAGGCGACATCTCTAGAGGACATGGATAAGTGACATTTCGGGTTTCGGTTCTGTTTGTAAACCAGCTTCTGCAGCCCCGTGTATCTCCATCTTATAGCTAAACTGAGCTTGACATCATGCTTGAGGGTGAACTGAGCTCCGCACCCATCCCGTCAACACCAACTGTGTGTCTGGAGCACTCTCTGCCCTGCCCAGTGATGCCCTCACCCTCCTCCATGCAACCACACCCCCCCCCCCCCCCCGAATGACACCCCAGCAATGCACAGTGACGTCCCTCTCCCCCGCTGGGAAAGCTATCTCTGAATGTGAGGTCCACTTTGTTCATAAAATGCTTCTTCAACTGTTCCACGAGGGAAGACAAGGGGTTGCAGTGCGGGTTCTGGGCCTCAGTGTGTGCAGTGGGGACTGGCCAGAGGCTGCTCGCCCTCAGATATCCCTGGGGGGGGGGGGTCCCTGGCATGCAGGGGTCTGTCCTAGGGGGGAGAGCCGGTCAGTGGGCGGAGGGCGAGGGGGAGGTGCCTGCGTGGGGCGTCCCATGCGAGGGAGGGGGGTTTGGGTGGAGATGCATGGGCGAGGGTGCGGCCCGTTGAAGGGGCCTGTCTGCGGGGGGGGAGGGGCAGCCCATGGGTTTAGTGGGGGAGGGGTGGACGGTGGGGGGGGGGTGGTGGGGCATTCATTGGGATGGAGGGTGCTCAGTGAGGTTGTGCAGTGCAGCCGGTGGTTTCTCTGACACTGAGCTGGGCTGTGGGCGGGTGTGAGGTGATGTGTGGGAGTGGAGGGAGCGGACCAAGACCCCCAGTGAACTGAGGGAGCGCCGGCTGCCGGGTCTGGCCGTGTGTCTGGCCGTGTGTCTGGCCGTGTGTCTGGGCTCACTGACCTCTGACCCCATTGCCCACAGGGCTTGCTGCCCCTGCTAACCGGGCAGCCCATTCCCACAGACAAGATGGACGAGGCTGTGGGCGATCTGCAGGCGTCCATCCGCTTGTTTGAAGACAAGTTTCTCCAAGACAGGCCGTTCATCGCCGGGCGCGAAGTGTCGCTGGCAGATCTGGTGGCCATCGTGGAGCTGATGCAGGTGAGGGCAATGGACCTGGGCCAGTGTACCAGGGGCCCGCTGTTGGAACCTCGGCCAAGCCCAATGTCCACGCCTGCACGATGAAACATTCACCCCTTCCCCTTCTACCGTCAGCGATGCTCAGCCCCTCTCCCACACTCACTCACCCTCCAGGCCTGATCGAAAACACTCCCACCCCCCAGGGTACGCATCATGCTCATGCTCGTTCCCCCACTCACTACATTCCTCAGCCCAGTGTCTATATGCTCCGTCTCAGCAATCACTTTCCTCACATTCTGGATTGCTTCCCTGATCTTTATTATACACTTTTCCATTCTCTTTTATCCCAAGGGACCATCTCTCATGACAGCCATGCATTCTCAAAATTTTTTTTTCTTCTTCCTTCCCTTGCATTTGACTCTCTCATCCTATCGTGCCTGACTCCTGACTCTCACTCTCTCTCGGCCATATCACTTTACTTCCTGATTTTCACTTTATTTCACATTTCCTCACTTATTCTTTCCCTCTCCCATTCATTCTTTTTCTAACTCTTTGTCTCTCTCACTCTTTGTCTCTCATTCATTCTGTCTCTCACTTTTCACACGCATCAATTTCCAATTTCCCTCACTCCTTCGCTCTCTCCTCTCTCTCTCTTGACTTTCATGTTCCGAGAGACTGACTGAACCTTTAAGCCTCAGCTTCATGCTGTTACTCCCTCTCCTTCTTCAGCCCCTTCACACACGCCACCATTACCCTGGCCTCCCCCCTTTATTCCCATTCCCCATTCCTTTGCCCTCGCTGAGCTGTCAGCTGCAGATTTTCACTCTGTTGCCTAATTCCACCACAGCCTCTCGGCGTGGGATTCGATCCGTTCAGAGATCGACCAAAGCTCAGTAGCTGGCGAGGCAGAGTCGAGGCAGCCCTGGGCAAAGAGTTACTCGATGAGGCCCATGAGAAGATGATGAAGAGATCAGGAAGTTTAAGTAATTTGGATGTTAACTCGCCCGCAATGCAACGCTTCGCGATAGGTCTGAAAAAAACATACATGTCGTGGAGGCAGTCACCTGTTGGCTGCAAGAGTACCTGCTGACGGTAACTTCACCAGCAAGGAGCATCAAGCTTACTCTGCCATTCTATCATGGCTGATCTATCTCTCCCTCCTAACCCTATTCTCCTGTCTTCTCCCCATAACCCTGACGTCCATACTAATCAAGAATCTATCTACCTCTGCCTTAGAAATGTCCATTCCGTGGCAAAGAATTCCACTGATTTCACCCCTCTGACTAAAGAAATCCCTCCTCATCTCTTTCCTAAAGGAACATCCTTTAATTCTGAGGCTCTGACCTTTAGTCCTGGACTCTCCCACTGGTGGAAACATCCTCTCCACATCTACTCTATCCAAGCCTCTCACTATTCGGTATGTTTCACTGAGGTCCCTCCCTCGTTCTTCTAAACTCCAGCGAGTACAGGCCCAGTGCCATCAAACGCTCCTCATATGTTAACCCACTCATTCCTGGGATCATTCTTGTAAACCTCTGGGCCCTCTCTAGAGCCTGCACATCTTTCCTCAGATATGGTGCCCAAAATTGCTCACAATATTCCAAATACAGCCTGACCAGTGCCTTATAGAGCCTCAGCATACATCCCTGTTTTTTTTTTATTGCATCCCTCTTGAAATAAATGCTAGTGTTGCCTTTGCTTTCTTCAATTTCCGATAATTAAATAAAATGCTCAAAGTTCCTGCATTTCAGTGGCAGAGTTGTCTCTTTGTATTGTATCACCCCCCCCCCCAGCACCTGGGACACATTGACAATTAATGAAAACTGCAGATGCTGGAAATCTTGAAATAAAAACAGAAAATGCAGTGAGCACTCAGGTCAGGGGGCACCTGTGGAGTTCGAAGGCTCGATGTTTCAGTTCGAAGATGCTTCCTCAGATTTGCTGGAGTAACATAACAGGTCAGGCAGCATAGTCAAGTCAAGTCAAGTCAAGTTTATTCGTCACATACACATACGGGATGTGCAGTGAACTGAAAAGTGGCCGTGCTCACGGACTTTGTGCAAAAAACAAACGAACAAACAACCAATGAACTACAAACAGAATGGAACAGAATCGCATGTTGATAATATTTAATATGTAAAAGATTCTGAGGAAGCATCTATAGATAACTACCTCTAGATTTTCATAGATAACTGGATAGACAACATTTCTGCTTGGGTTCCGTCTTCAGCCTGAGCTGCTGAGTTATGCGCTTTATGTCTTTGTAAAGGAGCATCTGCAGTTCCGTGCAAGAAAACAAGTTAATTTTAGGGTGAAAATTGGGGGGGCGCGATGGGTTCCAATAAAGGACTATCTCTCACAGGGTGAGACCGAATGACCCAATAAGCCTGTTGTTAGAAGCAAATGATGTCCCTGTGTGTGCGTTCCTGTGTGTGAGGCTGTGGGTTACAGCCATCAGGCAAGACTGTACCATGACATTGGTACCATGTCCACAGCCCAGTGTCAGTGCCCACATGAAGAACCATGGGATTGCCATCAGGAGGCAGTGGACACTTTACTGATTTATTGAAGCACAAGTGTGGCGTTACGGTGGGTGAGCAGTTTGAGGTAAGTGTGTACGGAGGGAAGGGTAGAAGGCTGGAGGGGAGTGGACGAGATTGGTTTATGGAGGCCCCTGCACATCTGGTTTACGCTGAACTTCGTTATCATGGCTTGTCATTTCTCCCTTTCTCATGGCTACTCCCCTCCTTTACATGTGTAGGTAGGAACTGCAGGTGCTGGTTTAAACCGAAGACAGACACAAAATGCTGGAGTAACAGCGGGACAAGCAGCATCCCTGCATAGAAGGAATGGGTGATGTTTCGGGTTGAGAATCTTCGTCAGACTCACTGTTCACACACAGAGTGGATGTCGAGAGGATGTTACCACGAGTGGGAGAGTCGAGGACAGAATTAAAGGACATTCCTTTAGGAAGGAAATGAGAAGGAATTTCTTTAATTGGAGGGTGGTGAATCAGTAGAATTCGTTGTTACAGAAGGCTATGGAGGCCAAGTCAATGGGTATTTTTAAAGCAGAGATGGATAGATTGTGGATAAGTATGGGTGTCATGACCCTCTCACTGCCCACACACGGACCCTGTGACTCCCAACACACGCGCATACATGACAATATCGTACGATTGGCTGTGCTGCCCTGGGCAGCGACTGCCTGACCTCACTGGGCTCAGTGGTGAGAGCACACAGCCGTTCTGGCCGGGCACCTGGCAGCAGCAACACCAACCAGTGGGCCGTGATATACAACAGACCGCAGACTCACACAGCCAATGACACTGAGAAACACAGATTGGTGTAAACATTTATTGCCAGTGTTCCAGAGAGAAATGACACAGAGGGGCCATTTAATGGACGAAACAGAAATACAGAGCAATATAATCCACGTGGGGACGAGCAAGGAACTGGGGGATCGAGTCCTTATGCAGGCTGTACGTGATACAGTGGCATCATGGTTGGCACAGACCCTGATGGCCAAAGTGCCTCTCTTTGTGCTGTACTCTTCAATGCCAGGACAGGCGTGTGGGGCTGTGTGTAGACAGGTGTGTGGGTGTGTGTACAGACAAGTGTGTGGGTGTGTGTACAGAGAGTTGTGTGGGTGTGTGCACAGACAAGTATGTGGGTGTGTGTACAGACAGGTATGTGGGTATGTGTGTGTCCTCTCTGGACACTGGGTCTGCAGACCCACCTGTTACTTTCCACCCTTGAGGAGCATCTTCTTCATGGCGTCCAGCAGCTCAGGCTGCTTCTGTGAGATGCATTCCAAACTCTGCTGTGTGTTTAACACAGGGCCGTGAACCTCATCAAACAGCTCTCTGCCAATTGCCTTCTTCACTCGCTCTCGCCAAGCGGTGAGGGGGGCGCTGCCATCCAGCGGGTCGTGCCCACCACCCAGGGGCTGGGGAGGGAGGAGAGAGGTCGTCAATGAACCAGCCTGCCCTTGCCTTGGGACCGCTCTGTGGAGCTAGTGACCATCCAGTGGAGCCAGTGACCCTGTGCAGCCAGCAGGCTCTCTGTGGGGCTAGTAACCTCCCAGTGAAGCCTGTGACCTCACCATGGAGCCAGTGACCTCCTTCAGACCCCTCTATCCAGCCAGCTTATACAGTGGCTTGCAAAAGTTTTCACACTTGAACTTTTCCACATTTTGTCACGTTACAACCACAAACGTAAATGTATTTTATTCGGAGTCACGTGAGTGACTACGTGAAGAGCCCGCCTCACGTTGGTAACGGCATGACGTCAACGCTGACGGCGGAAGGAGGAGCTGCGGTAAGGAGCAGCTCCTCGCAGCGGTCGGAACGGCCCGCAGGTAAGTGCAGTTACATCGGGGCGGTTTTCAAGTTACGCTGGGTGGCTCCAGCATCGAAAGTAAAAGTAAAAAATTAGACGTTAGCGTGCTGATTGAGC
Source organism: Okamejei kenojei (assembly GCA_035221665.1). Classification (NCBI taxonomy): domain Eukaryota; kingdom Metazoa; phylum Chordata; class Chondrichthyes; order Rajiformes; family Rajidae; genus Okamejei; species Okamejei kenojei. The sequence continues at coordinate 26,412,825 of CM069155.1, forward strand.
ACAGATAATTTAACAAAAATGGAGAAATCGGGGAAAGAAGGTTTTCGCGGGTGAAGAGAGCCTCCGGGGTGAAAGTAAATATACGGGACGCGAACCTAGAGTGGACCCGGTTCCGATACCGCTGGCCACTGATTTACCCGATATAGAATTTCCAGATTCTCCAGAAATTATAACCACGGAGGAAAATGCTCCTAAGAAAAGCAAAAAGAAAGCTGTGAGGCCCGTGGTTTCTGATGATTCTGATTCTGAAAGACCTCCAGACAATAAAACTATGTGGCTAAAAATGGAGCATATGGAGAAAGTTCTCAAAATATTATGAGGACAAGGGTCAAAGTACCCACATGAATCTCAAAAAATCCCTGAGGGGTTTGAATATGATGAATATGGCTGTGGGCCAAGTTGGGAATATGATACTCAGACCCACGATTTGGGCTGGAAGAAGTCTCATGGGATGATATCCCGATGAATTAGGGGCTGCAGAAGGCAGACCCTGCTGAAGTTGAAATGGCTTTTGAAAGCACGCCACAAAGTAAAAAGAAAAGGCTTGATGTGCCTGGGATAGCACAAGATTTTGCTATACCCGAAGGAAGTGGTGAGGCTATGGAAGAAAACCTAGCTGCCAATATAAATTATATGGTATCTCACCAGCTTCATAATACTGTGATGAATGAATTATCAGAATCATATAAAGCACCAGGCAATTGTGCCTCATTGGAAGTGCCTACGTGAATCCGATGGTATGGGGTCTATGACTCCAAGTATGAGAGCCAAGAAGTGAAATTTCAAAAGGTGCTAAAATTATTTTCTGCTGCCATTACGGCATATGGCAGGCAAAATGGAGAATCTGGAAATGGAAAAGATTCAAAAAGATACTTTGGGCTTATTGTGCAATTCATTTTATGAGATCAATTGCATGAGGAAAATGGCGATTCGGCCCATATTTCACCCTAGATTTGCAAGCCTGTGTCAAGAAAGTGGAGTTCAAGCTCCTGGGTATTTGTTTGGAGAAAATCTGCCGAAACAGCTGAAACAGTTGGATGAAGAAGCTAAATATTTTAGCACTATTAAGCCTTTTGTCTTTGGACAAAGAAGAGGGTTTTCGGCCCGAAGGGGTTTTGATTTTCGTTACAGAGGCAGAAATTTGTCACGAAAATATTATCGTGCTGCGCAGGCCAGTACTTCCCTGCATTCGGGAAAGAGGAGACCATCACGCTCTTATGGAGAGGTATTAAAGACTTCTATCCTTAAAGAAAACTGTGGATGAATCTCCAGTTGGAGGGAGATTGCAAAAGTTTTATAATGCCTGGCTTAATATTACTTCTGATCGATTTATATTACAAGCAGTTTCGGGAGCTATTATTATTTTTAAAGAAGGGGTCAATCCTCCTGTACAGAATAAACCTGCTTATGCTTATGTGTTTTCTGCAGAAGAAAGAATGGAGATTAATGTGGAAATTGACAAATTATCCGGAAAGGGGTAATTGAAAAAAAAACTTGTGAACATAAGCATCAATTTGTCTCTAATATATTTCGTAGAGATAAGAAAGATGGTGGTTGTAGAATTATTCTAGACCTTACAGATCTAAATAAGTTTGTAGAATACAAACATTTTAAGATGGAGACATTCAGTACTGCAAAATATCTGATTTCAGCAGGTTGTTATATGGCTAAGATTGATTTGAAAGACGCCTATTATTCTGTAGCAATTCACATCTTTTTCGGAGATACTTAAAGTTTTATTGGCAGGGGCAATTATGGCAGTTCAAAGCTTTACCAAATGGATTGAGTTCGGCTCCTAGACTCTTTACAAACTGTTGAAACCAGTTTTAGCCCAATTAAGAGCACAGAACACATTGTAATGGCTTATCTGGATGATATTCTGATTATTAACGATAGTCAAGAGTCAGCTGAGCACTCAATTTCAGTTACTAAAGCTTTGTTTAAAGAGCTTGGATTCTTAATTCATCCAATTAAGTCCCAGCTGCAGCCAGTTCAATCAATTAATTTTCTGGGGTTTTGTAATTAACTCAGTGACTATGTTAGTTACTTTGCCAGCAAAGAAGGCAAATGATATTTTGCAAATGTGTAATTACCTCATTCACAAACCTTATCCTCCATCCGAGAAGTGGCAAAAAGTCATTGGTACACTGGTGGCAGCATTTCGGCAGTGGAATTTGGGCCATTACATTATCAAAATCTTCAAAGGGACAAAGTAAGGGCTCTTAAAGATAAGGCAGGTCACTTTGACAGGCCTATGCAATTAACAAGGAAAGCAGTATTGGAATTGCAATGGTGGGTTGAAAATGTCCCACAAGCTGCTAAGAATCATGATTAAACAGCCTGAAATGGTTTTACAAACAGATTGTAGTGCTCTCGGATGGGGGGCTACAGATTTATCCTCCAGTTGTGGAGGTAGATGGAAAACTGAAGAACAAGTGTTTCTTCAAGAGTATGGTATTAACTATTTGGAATTATTGGGGGCCTTTTATGGGCTTAAAGCATATTGTTGTGCTAAACAAGGTCTGCATGTGTTAATACAGTTAGACAATAAAACGGCTGTGGCTTACATTAATCACATGGGGGGAGTTAGATCAGTATCATGTGATTGTCTGGTCAATGAGATATGGCAATGGTGTATTGGTCGGCAGATATGGATTTCAGCAAGCTATATTCCAGGTAAGGACAATGTGGTAGCAGATGAAAGGTCCAGGATTTTTTAAAGATAATACGGAATGGATGCTTAAGCCAGCAATATTTAAGAATATTGTTAGCCGATTTGGGTTGCCAGAAATTGATTTGTTTGCATCCAGGCTTAATCATCAATTGCCTCATTATGTGTCTTGGGAACACGATCCGGACGCAGTCGCAGTAGATGCGTTTCATTACACTGGGGAAAGATGTTCTTTTATGCTTTTCCACCATTTGCTCTGATTCAGAGATGCTTGAAGAAAATAGAGCAAGATTCAGCTTCCGGATTGTTGGTAGTGCCAAATTGGCCAACTCAACCTTGGTTCCCAGTTATGCTGAATATGATTAAAGAAACCGTATATGCAGATTCCTAACTGTAGTGATATCTTGACTAATCTGGTAACAAATGAAAGTTACCCATTGTATGCATATATGAATTTGTTAATCTGCAGGTTTTGACCAGACCACTACAGGAAACTGGGATTGTCGGACAAAACTTTGGAAGTTATTGGCGCATCATGGCGAGATAGCACACAAAAACAATATATGACACATATTAAGAAATGGGAAGAATTTGCACACAGTCAAATATTTCTGATGATTCTGTGAATGTTACTCATGTTTTGGAATTCCTTGCCAATTTGCAACTTTGAGCAACATTTAAGTTACAGTGCCATTAACACTGCACGCAGTGCCTTGTCGTCCTATTTAGGACTTATGACTGATAAGAAATCAATTGGGTCGCATCCATTGATATCACGATTCATGAAAGGAATTTTTCACATGAATCCGCCAAAACCTAGATATACAGAAATTTGGGATGTGAGCATTGTACTTGCTCTACTTAGAGAATGGACTCCAATTGAAGGGTTGCCATTGGATAGGTTAACGTTGAAATTGTCATGTTAATGTCACTGGTCTCAGCTCAAAGAGTGCAAACTTTACAAATGTTGCGTTTAGACTGTATGCATGTGACTACAGATAACGTTGTGTTTTATGTTTACGATCTGATCAAACAAAGTAGACCAGGGAGATCTGGAACAAAGGTAACCTTTCAAGCTTTTCATATTGAGCCTGCTTTGTGTGTGGTTAGACATTTGAACCAATATATTAAAGTTACGGACACTTTTCGAGGAAACGAAAAGACATTACTGCTTACGCACAAAAAGCCACACACAAAAGCTTCAGTTCAAACTATCTCAAAATGGTTGAAACAGGTGTTGGTTTTAGCGGGAGTAGACACTGATGTCTTCAAATTCACTCCACCAGGGGCGGCAGCTACGTCCGCGGCGAAGGGGCGGGACGTACCTCTCGAGCATATTTTAAAAAATCGCAGGGTGGAGTAAAGAAGAAACTTTTTCAAAGTTCTACAAACAAACCTGTTCACACTATGACAAGCTTTGGACACGCGGTGTTGGGAGCACTATAATCACCTGCTTTGTTTGCTATTAATTGGTATTAATTGCTATAATCAGTTGTGTAGTCACTGATATCTTTTGTCACTTGTAATCATTTTCCCTCAAATATAAGGAGGGTATTATATGGTCTTTCAACCATTAAAAAAGTTAGTTGTGAAAAGATCTAACATTTGTCTGGTTTCTCATGTATGTGTTTACTTAGCCGGACTGTCGTACGGATTAATTCTACGACATAAAAAACACAGAAAGCTTTAAAAATCTTCACGTAGTCACTCACGTGACTCCGAAGTAAAATAGTAAGATTAAACGAGAACTTACCTGTTCGAAGTTTGATCGTTATTTTACGAGGAGTTACGATGAGGATTACGTGCCCTCCACTCCCACCCTCGTAAAATAAATGATCAAATGTAGTTCTAAGTCTTTTTATGAGCCTTACTATGTTACTCCCGGCTTTGGTGTTCTGTGTTTTTTCATGCCGTTGCTTTGAAGTATGCCGTTACCAGCGTGAGCGGGCTCTTCACGTAATCCCTCATCGTAACTCCTCGTAAAATAACGATCAAACTTCGAACAGGTGAGTTCTCGTTTAATCTTACTATTTTATTGGGATTTTATGTGATAGACCAACACAAAGTGGCGCATAATTGTGAAGTGGAAGGAAAATGATACATGGTTTTCAAATTTTTTTACAAATAAAAAACTGAAAAGTGTGGCGTGCAAAAGTATTCAGTCCCCTTTACTCTGATACCCTTAAATAAAATCCAGTGCAGCCAATTGCCTTCAGAAGTCACCTAATTAGTAAATAGAGTCCACTTGTGTATAAATACAGCTGTTCTGTGAAGGCCTCAGAGGTTTGTTAGAGAACATTAGTGAACAAACAGCATCATGAAGCCCAAGAAACACACCAGACAGGTCAGGGATAAAGTTGTGGAGACGTTTAAAGCAGAGTTAGGTTATAAAAAAATATCCCAAGCTTTGAACATCTCACGGAGCACTGTTCAATTCATCGTCTGAAAATGGAAAGAGTATGGCACAACTGCAAACCTACCAGGACATGGCCGTCCACCTAAACTGACAGGCCGGGCAAGGAGAGCATTGATCAGAGAAGCAGCCAAGAGGCCCATGGTAACTCTGGAGGAGCTGCAGAGATCCACAGCTCAGGTGGGAGAATCTGTCCACAGGACAACTATTAGTCGTGCACTCCACAAATCGGGCCTTTATGGAAGAGTGGCAAGATGAAAGCCATTGTTGAAACAAAGCCATAAGAAGTCCCCTTTGCAGTTTGCCACAAGCCGTGGGGGACACAGCAAACATGTGGAGGAAGGTGCTCTGGTCTGATGAGATCAAAATTGAAGCTTTTGGCCTTTATGCAAAACGCTATGTGTGGCGGAAAACTAACACTGCACATCACCCTGAACACACCATCCCCACTGTGAAACATGGTGGTGGCAGCATCATGCTGTGGGGATGCTTTTCTTCAGCAGGGACAGGGAAGCTGGTCAGAGTTGATGGGAAGATGGATGGAGCCAAATACAGGGCAATCTTGGAAAAAAACCTGTTAGAGTCTGCAAAAGACTTGAGACTGGGGCGGAGGTTCACCTTCCAGCAGGACAACAACCCTAAGCATACACCCAGAGCTACAATGGAATGGTTTAGATCAAAGCATATTCATGTGTTAGAATGGCCCAGTCAAAGTCCAGACCTAAATCAATTGAGAATCTCTGGCAAGACTTGAAAATTGCTGTTCACAGACGCTCTCCATCCAATCTGACTGAGCTTGAGCTATTTTGCAAAGAAGAATGGGCAAAAATTTCAGTCTCTAGATGTGCAAAGCTGGTAGAGACATACCCCAAAAGACTTGCAGCTGTAATTGCAGCAAAAGATGGTTCTACAAAGTATTGACTCAGGGGGGCTGAATACTTTTGCACGCCACACTTTTCAGTTTTTTATTTGTAAAAAAATTTGGAAACCATGTATCATTTTCCTTCCACTTCACAATTATGCGCCACTTTGTGTTGGTCTACCACATAAAATCCCAATAAAATACATTTACGTTAGTGGTTGTAACGTGACAAAATGTGGAAAAGTTCAAGGGGTATGAAAACTTTTGCAAGCCACTGTACCAAGTCAATTAACCTACAAACCTGTACATCTTTGGAGTGTAGCAGGAAACCTGAGATCTTGGGGAAATCCCGTGCAGGTCATGGGGAGAATGTACAAACTCCATACAGACAACACCCATGGTCAGGGTTGAACCCGGGTCTCTGCCGCTGTAAGGCAGCAACTCTACCGCTGCACCACCCTGCTGTCCAGAATGTGAGCGGGGGGCAAAGTAAGGGAAGTGGGATCAGTCCGTGGAGGTGCTAGCACGTGTGAGGGGCAGAACGGTCTCCCAGGGTGGGGTCCCATTACCCACCTGCATCAGCTCGACAATGGCAACCAGATCGGCCAGGGAAATGTCGGCTCCAGCCACGTAGGCCTTGTCCTGCAGGAACTTGTGCTGAAACTTCTCCACGCTTTGGGTCAGCTCCTCCACAGCTTCCTTCACCCCGGCCGCCGGCCCCGGGCTCCCACTGATGAGCGGCACCATCCCCTGCGGGCACCAGAGGGCACAGTGTTAGTACACGCCTCACCGGCACTGCCAATGGGACGAGGACCCGGCGTGGGGCGGTGGAGAGATGTGCGGAGAACGCGGGCGCCGTGTTCGTACAGACCCTGCTGGCACTGCCAGTGGGTCCTGGTGTAGGGTGGCAAGAGGTGTGTGCAGACCCTACAGGTACCGGAGGGCAGGGCGATAGTGTGACTGGCACCACCGTAGAGGCCAGGAGCTGGTGTGGGCCGGATGAGGGGCACGGAGAAACAACACCACAGGGCTGCAGCAGGCACTCACAACCCTCTGGCAACAATGAACCTGGCCCGGACAAAACTGAACATTAATAACCCATTATCTGTTATTTGCACTTTATCAGTTTATTTATTCATGTGTGTATATATTTATATAAAGGGTATATGGACACACTGATCTGTTTTGTAGTCAATGCCTACTATGTTCTGTGTGCTGAAGCAAAGCAAGAATGTCATTGTCCTATCAGGGACACACGACAATAAACTCACTTGAACTTAACTTGAATGAATGAATAAGTCTATTGGCCAAGTATGTACACATACAAGGAATTTGCCTTGGTGCTCCGCTCGCAAGTAACAACACGACATACTGTAACAATTAAGAATGACACATAAAACATTAAACATTAATAATAAAACATTATACTGTAAACATGTGAATGATATGAAATACCAGAGCAAAAGGAGGCTGCAGTCTATTGGTACTGAGTCGAGCTGCTCGTGGAAAAAAAACTGTTTTTATGTCTGGCTGTGACCTCTTTGACAGTCCCGAGTCGCCTTCCAGAGGGAAATGCTTCAAAGAGTTTGTGGCGAGGGTGAGAGGGGTCAGAGATGATCCTACCCTCGCTTCCTGGCCCTTGCAGTGTACAGTTCGTCAATGGGGGGGGGGGGGGAAGGTTGCAGCCAACAACCTTCGGCCCATTCCCCCCATCAACGAGTTAATGGAGAGCAGTGAGGCGTCGAGGCCAGCAGGACTGGGACTGGGATGTCACAGCAGGAGCTGGGCTGGTGCCTGGGGATGGGCCACAATGTCTCAGCTTCTCACTGAAGCCACTGATCACCCTGCACCAAGGCAGAAGAACCCACAGCAGCGGGCACTGATCTCAGGTGTAAACCTCTCGGGCAAAGGCACCGAGGACTCAGCTCAGTGCTGGCGACAGCAAGGCAGAGTTACCTGGAAATCAGGAGGAGGTGTGTGAGAGGGACACAGTTGTTTGTTGAGGGGCATTCAGTGCATGCCCGAGGCAGGCTGTATGGTCTCCGCACACACATAGAGTGAGAGCCTGGCTTGGACTGGAGCCGGCAATCACCACACTCAGGGGTGCGGGCAGAGGCTGTCGACGGCCTGGCCAAGAATGTGTTTGGTCTGCTTCCCTTCATCGGTCAGGGCACTGAGCTGTGTCATGTTACAGGAGTACAAAGGGTAAGGGAATCTAAGTTCATTAGCACAGGGGTAGATTTAGGCCATTTGGCCCATCAGGTCTACTCTGCCATTCAATCGTGGCTGATCTATCTTTCCAGCTCAACTCTATTCTCCTGCCTTCTCCCCATAACCCTGACATTCATACTCCTCAAAAATACCCATTGACTTGGCCTCCACAGCCGTCCGTCGCAATGAACTCTATAGATTCACCACCCTCTCTCTGACTGAAATTCCTCTTCATCCCCTTTCCAAAGGTACGTCCTTTTATCCTGAGGCTATGGCCTCTGGTCCTAGACTCTCCCACTGGCGAAAACATCCTCTCCACATCCACATTATCCAGGCCTTTCAATATCCGGTAAGTTTCAAGGAGGTCCCACCTCATTCTTCTAAACTCCAGCGAGTACAGGCCCAGTGCCATCAACGCTCCTCATATGTTAACCCAATCAATCCCTGGATCACTCTCGTAAACCTCCTCTGGACCCTCTCCAATGCCAGCCCATCCTTCCTCAGATATGGGACCCAAAAGTGCTCACAATACTCCAAATGCAGTCTGACCCGAGCCTTATAAAGCCTCAGCATTACATCCCTGTTTTTATATTTTAGTCCTCTCGAAATAAATTTGCCTTCGTTGCTACCGATTCAACTTGCAAATTTACCTTTTGGGAACCCTGCACCAGCACTCCCAAGTCACTTTGCATCCCCAATTTATGAATTCTCTCCCCATTTAGAATTTAGCATTCTAACACTAGAGGTCATTGGTTTAAAGTGGAAGGGAAAGATTTAAAAGGGACTGGAGGGGTAGCTATTTCACACAGATGATGATAGTGTAAGGAACGATCGGCCAGATTAAGTAGTTGAAGCAGATGCCAAAACAACATTTAAGACACTTGGCCTGGTACATGGATAGGAAAGGTTTGGAGGTATATTGACCAGGCTCTGGCACAAGGGATTAGCTTGGTTAGGTATGTGCAGGAAGGACTGCAGATACTGGTTTACTCAGAAGATAGACACAAAATGCTGGAATAATTCAACAGGACAGGCAGCATCTCTGGACAGAAAGAATGGATGATGTTTCGTTCAAGACTCTTCTTCAGATTGTCTGAAGAAGGGTCTCGACCCGAAAGGTCACCTGTTCTTTCTCTCCAGAGATGCTGCCTATCCCGCTGAATTACTCCAGCATTTTGCGTCTAGCTGCGTTAGGTAATTTGGTTGGCATGGTCGAGTTGGGCGGAAGGGTGGAATTTCATGTGGTATAGGTCTGAGACTCTACAGCGAGCACATGGGAAGGTTGTGAGTTGAAGTTCGGGGAACAGCCAGGGGTTGGAGCCGTGCTTCCCCTGGCCAGCACAGCCCCGGGCTGAACCATACAATCATTCCTCCCAACAGCTGCAGAAAGTGAGGTCCACCTTCAACGGAAAGGAAGGGGAAGGGTGTGGGCCAGGGGTTGACCTGTGGGGGCAGAAGCAAGTAGTGGGGGTAGGCTGGGGTGAGGGGTGTGGGAGAGGACTCTGTGAACACTTGCACAATGCCGGTGGCATCGTGGAGAGGGAGTCTCTCCGGGCTGGCTCAGGGAATTCTCTGCCACAGAAGGCAGTGGAGGCCAATTCACTGGATGTTTTCAAGAGAGAATTAGATTTAGCTCTTGGGGCTAATGGAATCAAGTGATATGGGGAGAAAGCAGGAACGGGGTACTGATTTTGGATGATCAGCCATGATCATATTGAATGGCGGTGCTGGCTTGAATGGGCTACTCCTGCACCTATTTTCTATGTTGTTGGGCATTTCTCACCTTGAGCAGGAAGACCCGTGAGGCCTGGGGCCGTAGGCCGCTGTGCTGCCAGTCGAGGTACTCGTTCACCCGCGCTCGCCGCTGCAGGTCTCCCGGGTACCAGTGGTCAGCCGTCTGGTATTTGCCGGCCAGGTACTTCAGGATGGACACACTGCAGGGGAGAGTGGAAGGTTCATCCCAGCAGTCTCACAGAGTGAATCCCCCCCTCCTGGACACCCCTTGCTCAGCTGACCACAGGCCAGGAGCAGGGGTTTACACCCATGACCCAAACTCAAAACCCACCCCTTCCCAACTTCATCCCACCAACCCCACCCTACCCCCACCCCTTCCCCATCTCATCCCACCAACCCCACCCCTCCCCCACCTCTTCCCACCCCCCCCATCTCACCCTCTCCCCACATTAGCCCTCCCCGACTCTCTCCAACCCAACTCATCCCTGTCTCACTACATTCCCACCTCACACCTCCCCCATCCTAACACCATCCTCTCCTTAAGACTATCCCAACCCAACCACCACTCACTCTATCTTCATCTCATCCCATCCCATGGTCACCGTAAACCAACCTGCCCCCACCCCACCCTAATCCCATCCCAAATCTCTACTCTAAGCCTATCCCCACCTCGCCCAGCCCCATCCTCACCTCCACCCCTACCCTAACCCCGCCACTCTAACTCCCCCCCCCCCCAACATGGCACATGGAATGTGCTACCAGAGAGAGGGTGGGAGGAGAGTCACCGGCAGCAATTAAGAGATGTCTGGATAAGCACTTGAACTGCCTGGGCTATCAGGCAACTGGACCATCCTATCACCAACTCGAGAGCAGGGACATACGGTCAGGGGAGGCAGGGATGCAGAGCCTCACCTGTCATACTCCAATGAAAATAGCTGTTACGAAAAATAAAGAAAAATAATAATAAAATAAAATAAAATAAATATAAAGATTTTTCCACTGATCTGTGTTATAAATCTGTATGATTCCAATCATTCTTTATAGCAAAAATCGCCAAATTTGCGGAGCTCCGCTGGAAATACAGGGAGAGACAAGAGGTGAGGCAGCGACGAGCTGAGCCTCCCCTCTGATTGCGCAACCCCTCAGAAACTGGATGGAGCGCGGGCAATAAGCGTGTGCCTGTTACTACCTCTCTGTTCGTCACCAATGTAATGTTTGTAAACCCCTTCATTACATGTCCTCGCCTTCCATAGTCCAGGTAACTTATTTTGCGTGTAAAGATATTTAGGCTCGCTGGTCTCATCATAAAACTGCAATGGAAAAGCACCAGGGGAGGCAGCTATCACATCTGCCTCACTGAGGGGGGCGTGTCTTGAGGCCAGTGGAGGGAGAGCAAGCATCAATTACGTAGGCTCAGCCCACATTAACTAGCTCTAGCAAAAAAATTCCAGCGGCTGCAAAAATGGAAAACGTTATATCTAACTTTACTAAAACTAAAAGAAAATAAATAAGACTTCTGCAACAAAGTCACTGACATCTTTATCCAGAAGGACAGGCGAATGGACTTCATTTACAAGTAAAGGTAGGACCATGCAATATTTATTTTCATTTGTGTTGAATGAGTATGAATAGTGGAACTGCATTTGCCTATAAAACGTGAATCGAATACGTAACTTACCTGTATGCATGTGTGGTAAAGAATGCTGATATGAAATATGCAACATACAGTCGCCTAACCAATAGTCATTGTGCAACCTGCCAATTGAATGGTGAATTTAAGCTACCTCTATTGGGTTCATATGTGTGTAAATCTGGCTCTGATACTAGCCAGTGCCTCCCCATTGACCTCACCGCACGTCACTGCTCGAGAGCGGTCCTGAGCTACCATCGACCTCATTGGAGACCCTCGGACTACCTTTAATCGCACTTTACTGGACTTCATCTTGCACCAAACATTATGCCCTTCACCCATTATCCGTACACTGTGGACGGCTCGGTTGTAATCATGTGTAGTCTTCCCGCTGACTGGATAGCGCACAACAAAAAGCTTTTCATTGTACAATCTCAATAAACCAAACTAAACTAAACCAAGGCTACAGGCCAAAGGCCAACCAATGATGTTAATACTCTTAATCCATAGGATGGGAGGTTGGATCTACTCCCAATATTAAGGAAGGATTGTATCTTCTGCCCGATGTGAAAAGGCAGAAGAGGGAATGATTGGAGTGAAGATGATTATTTATTATGTGGGGAACTTTCCTGGCGCAGTATGACATGTAGGTGGAATTGATGGGGGAGAAGCCGGCTTGTATATGAACTGAGCCACATCCTCAGCTCCCTGCAATTTCTGGTGGCCTGGGCAGAGCTGTTGCTAAACCAAGCTGCGATGCATCCTGATAAACGCTAATGCAGATGCTGGTGAGAATTGTTGGGGAGATGCCAAACTTCCATAGTCTTCTGGGAAGATCAGTGCCAATGTTAACTGTTGCTTCAATGAGGTTGGTCCACAACAAATTGTTGGTCGTATTTAGGCCAAGGGACCCGAAGGTCTTGACCATCTATCTACACCTCAACATAATTGATACCGACTGGGTCATGTACAGCTACCTTCCTTCCAGAAGTCCATGACTAGATCCTTCACCTTGCTGACATTGAGGGAGAGGTTGGTGTTCTGATACCATGTTACTGAGCTCGGAGTCTGCTTTCTGCAGTGATATCATCGACAAACTTGTCAATAGAGTTAGAGCTACAGAGCTGTGAGTTTAGAGGGAGTATAGTAAGGGGCTGAGAAAGCATCTTTGCAGGGTGTGAGTGGTGAGAATTATCATGGAGAATGGTTTGTCTCCCGTCCTTACTGATTGTTCCAGGGTCTCGCTGCGAACCTATATTTGGGGCAGATTGCGAGGGGGGGGGGGTGACAGTATGATGACAGTGAGGCAGGTTAGTAGACAATGTGTATGCAGGAACTGTAGATGCTGGTTTGAACCAAAGATAGACACAAAATGCTGGAATAATTCAGCGTGGCAGGCAACAGCTCTGGATAAAAATGTGGACACGCACGAGTAGAGAGGTGCACACACACACACTGACACCAAGCCATCATAGATATACTGACATGCAAATTCACACATGCACTCGCACACACAGACACCAGCGTATACACACACAACCTGCGCACTCGCTCATATACAGATGCACATGTACTCATGTACTCACGTACACAAAAGAGAAATAGTGAGAGTTCAAGGGAACTGCATTCCTCATAGAGTGAAGGGTGAGGGTCGCGAGACGAGGGAGCCCTGGATGACCAGGGCAATGGAGGGTTTGACTGAAAGTGGGGGAGGCCTTTAGGAGTACACAGAACGTAGGGAGAGATTTAAAACTAAAATTAGGAGGGCAAACAGGGGACATAAAATTTCACTGGCTGATAAGATGAAAGAAAATGTTGTATGAAGAGCAAGAGGACAGTGATGGGGAGAGTGGGGCCCCAGGGAACTAAGGGGTAGTCTGTGCACAGAGCCACAAGACATGACCAGCTCTCAACTGAATTCACCACAGAAAAAAAAACACAGCCTAGCTGGAGGTTTTGAAAAAGGGGATGGTGATATTCTGGGGAGTACTACAGGTCCACCACCGATTCTCTGGCAACTGGTGGTCCAGCACTTTTAATGTGAGAGCGCGCTTGAAATCCCCCTGAAAACGTGGTGCCTAGGCTCGGGACTTCTACGGCCGATCGGCGGGTGAAAGATTTGCCCCCCCGTGGCTGGTGCTCTGGAAATCCTGCCCGGCCGGAGCCGGCAGATCCGTTCCCATAGCCGACTTCCGAGGCTGACTGTATGGGCCAAAGTACTCAAAGCCCCCAAGGGTGCCGGAAAATCAGTGGTGGGTGTGTGTTATTACAAGGGAGGCGATTAATGGCGAATAATCCACAGGGCCTGATGAGATGGGGTACACGCTGGTGCGGGAGGTGGGGAGATTTGTAGGAAGGAACTGCAGATGCTGGTTTACACCGAAGATACACACAAAATGCTGGAGTATCTCAGCGGGACAGGCAGCATCTCTGGAGAGAGTGACTTTTCGAGTTCTTCAGACTGCGACAGGAGGAGATTGCTGAAATGTTGACATTTAAATCTCCTCTGGCCACGGGCAAGGTGCCAGATCAGTGCAAGACAGGAAGGGCAGCTCCTTTATTGAAGAAACTCGACAGGGAGAGGCCAGATAATTATGGCCTGCACATCTTATGTCAGTGGAAGGGACATTATTGGAAGAAATCTTAAGGTCAGGATTAATCTTCACTTTAGACACAAAATGCTGGAGTTACTCAGCGGGGCAGGCAGCATCTCTGGAGAGAAGGAATGGGTGACGTTTTGAGTCGAGACCCTTCTTCAGACCTACACTTGTATGCCAGGGACCGATCATGGATAATCAACATTAATCTGTTGCTAGGAGATTCTATATGATTAAATAAATACACTTTTTTGAAGAGATAACTAAGTATGTTCATGAGAGTGGCCAGTTATTGTGGTTTACGTAACTTCGTTAATGCCTTTGACAAGATACCACATGGAAAGTTGGTCCAAAAGTGCCCGGGTTCCAAGGCAAGTAGCAATTTGAATCCAAAATGATCTTAGTGATAGAAGACAGAAGATGATGGTTGAGGTTTGCTGCTGTGATTGGAAGTCTATGACCAACAAAGTACCACAGGAGTGGGCACTGGGACCCTCAACTGTTGTTATGTACATTAACAACATAGATGTTAATGTGAGAGACATGAATAGTAGGTCGCAGGTGACACAACAGTTGATGGTGAGGTGGATAGTCTTGGGCTACATAAAGGTATGGATCAACTGGTAAACTGGGCAGAGAAATGGCAGAGGGAATTTAATAGGCGGGAGGAGATGGCTTATGGTGGGTTTACCAAGGGTGAGTCTTGTACCATGAATGGTGGGGCCGCAGGGAGTGTTGAGAAACAAGATGAATCCTGGTGTACATCCAAAGATCCCTGAAGGTGGCAGTGTTAGTGCAGAACCCTTTTTCCTACCCAAACCACTTCCCAGCTCCCATTCCAATCAATCCGAATAAGGATCCCGACCCAAAATGTTGGCTTTTCATTTCCGTCCAGAGATGGGGCATGACCCATGGAGTTACACCAGCATTTGTGTTGTAAGCCAGGATTCCAACATCTACAGTTCCTTGTTTCTCCAGGATTCTTGCCTTCATTTGCTGGGGCATAGACAACATGTTACACCGGGATACAACTTGTCAGGCAGCTCTGGTCACGACACTGGAAAAGGTGCAGAATTCACAGTGTTACCTGGGGCAGGCATTATGAGGAGTGATGGGAGAGGTTGGGTTTGTTTTCCTTGGACAGGGAACTGATAGAAGTGTAAATATTATGAGGGGCAGTAAGGGCAGATAGGAGTAAATATTTCTCCACTCAGAGCTGTCTGTAATGAGAAGGCACAGGTTTAAGGGGATCTGATCTGGAACACAGTGCCTGAAGCTGAAGGAGTGGTGGAGGCAGAGTATTGGGTATAGTTGGGAGGATGTTGTATTTATATAAGATGACGGAGGCCACATTTAGAGTATTGTGTTCAGCTTTTGGCACCCTGTTATTAGAAAGGTGTTGTCAAGCAGGAAAAGGGTGCAGAAAAGAGGATGTTGCCAGGGCTCGGGGGTCTGAGCTATAGGAAGAGGTTGAGCTGGCTAGGGCTTTATTTCTCTAGCTGCTAGTCTACATACCCTACGTTTAGCCTCCTGTGCTCCAAAGGACTAAAGTCCTGGCCCTCGAGTCCTGGCAACATCCTTGAGAAAGGACCTTTGGTTTGATTAACTATTAACTCTGTTTCTCTGGAGACACAAAGGGCTGCCAAGGCTGGAATCCTGAGCCAATACAAACCACAGGGATGGCAACTGCAGAGTTGCTGCCTTACAGCGCCAGAGACCCGGGTTCAATCCAAAGTACGGGTACAGATTTTGTACATTCTCCCTGTGACCGCGTGGGTTTTCTCCGGGAGCTCCGGTTTCCTCCCACACACAAAAGACGACCAGGTTGGTAGGTTGGTTGGCCTCTGTACAATTGTCCCTATAGTGCGTTAGATAGAACCAGTGTACGGTTGATCACTGGTCGGCATGGACGGTGGGCAGAAGGGCCTGTTTCCACGCTGTGTCTCTAAACTAAACACGGGACAAACTCAGTGGATCAGGCAGCATCGGTGGAGGGAAACGGACAAGCGACGTTACAGGTCTGAAGAAAGATCACAAACCGTAACGTCATCTGTCCATTTCCCAGCACAGATGCTGCCCGACCCTTTGAGACCCCGCAGCAGATTCCGTTTAACTCTGTCTCTTTTGTTCCTGTCACGTAACAATCTCCAGTTCTGCAAGTTTTTCCTCACACCAGTCGCTGCTGGTCGCTGGCACTCAGCTGAGAGCGATTCCTCCCACATAAGCCAATAAGCTACATACCTGTAACGACTGAAGTGTGGGAGGAAACCAAAGATCTCAGATAAAACGCGCGCAGTCACGGGGTGAGTGTACAAACTCCGCAGAGACAGCACCCATAGTCGGGATCGAACCCGGGTCAATGACTAGCTCCTTCACCTTGCTGACATTGAGGGACAGGTTGGTGTTCTGATACCATGCTACTAAGCTCGGAGTCTCCTTCCTTTACTCTACTCTAGTGATATCATCGACAAACTTGTCAATGGAGCTAGAGCTACAGAGCTGTGAGTTTAGAGGGAGTATAGTAAGGGGGCTGAGAAAGCATCCTTGCAGGACATCTGTGGTGAGAATTATCATGGAGAATGATTTGTCTCCCGTCCTTACTGATTGTTCCAGGGTCTCGCTGCAAACTTATATTTGGGGCAGAGTGCGAGGGGGGGGGGGGGAGGGGAGTGACAGTATGATGACAGTGAGGCAGGTTAGTAGCCATCATAGATATACTGACATGCAAATCCACACATGCACTCGCACACACAGACACCAGCGTATACAGACACAACCTGCGCACTCGCTCATATACAGATGCACATGTACTCATGTTCACACGTACACAAAAGAGAAATAGAGTTCAAGGGAACTGCATTCCTCATAGAGTGAAGGGTGAAGGTTGCGAGACGAGGGAGCACTGGATGACCAGGGCAATGGAGGGTTTGACTGAAAGTGGGGGAGGCCTTTAGGAGTACACAGAATGTAGGGAGAGATTTTAAACTAAAATCAGGAGGGCAAACAGGGGACATAAAATATCACTGGCTGATAAGATGAAAGAAGACAGAAGATGAAGTTTGATCAACTGGTAAACTGGGCAGAGAAATGGCAGAGGGAATTTGATAGGTGGGAGGAGATGGCTTATGGTGGATTTTGTACCTTCTCCCTGTGACCGCGTGAGTTTTCTCCGGGTTCTCCGGTTTCCTCCCACATATAAAAAACGTTCAGGTTTGTAGGTTGATTGGCCTCTGTACAATTGTCCCATTGGTGCGTTAGATAGAACCAGTGTACGGTTGATCACTGGTTGGCACGGACTTGGTGGGCAGAAGGGCCTGTTTCCACGCTGTGTCTCTAAACTAAACACGGGACAAACTCAGTGGATCAGGCAGCATCGGTGGAGGGAAATGGACAAGCGACGTTTCAGTTCTGAAGAAAGGTCACAAGCTGAAACGTCATCTGTCCATTTCCCGGCACAGATGCTGCCCGACCCTTCGAGTCCCCGCAGCAGATTCTGTTTAACTCCGTCTCTTTTGTTCCAGTCACGTAACAATTTCCAGTTCTGCAAGTTTTTCCTCACACCAGTCGCTGCTGGTCGCTGGCACTCAGCCACACCGGGCCCTCCCTGAGTATCGTTCCAATATGTCAGATAATTAACCTGCTAAAACCATTGTGGGATTGTTCATCCCACGGTAAGTATTCAGACAGGTTGTAATTACTGCCAAGCAACTCTCTGTTGCTGATAATTGACATGCTCGCCGTCTAATCCTTTCCGATTTCATAGAAACATAGAAAAATAGGTGAAGGAGTAGGCCATTCAGCCCTTTGAGCCAGCACCGCCATTCAATATGATCATGGGTGATCATCTAAACTCAGTACCCCGTTCCTGGTGTTTCCCCATATCCCTCGATTCATTTAGCCCTTAGAGCTAAATCTAACACTCTCTTGAAAACATCCAATGAATTGGCCTCCACTGCCTCCTGTGGCAGAGAATTCCTGTCTGTGGAATTCTCAACTCTCTGGGTAAAGAAGATTTTCCTCATCTCAGTCCTAAATGGCCTACCCCTTATTCTTAAACTGTGGCCCCTGGTTCTGGACTCCCCCAACATCAGGAACATTTTTCTTGCTTCTATCCTGTTCAATCCTTTAAGAATTGTATATGTTTCGATAACATTTCCTCTCATCCTAAATTGCAGTGAATACAAGCCCAGTCGACCCATTCTTCCATTATATGTCAGTCCCGCCGTCCCGGGAATTAACCTGGTGGGAATCTACGCTACACTCCCTCAATAGTAATAATATCCTTCCTCAAATTAGGAGACCAAAATTGCGTACAATACTCCAGGTGTGGTCTTACCAGGGCGCTGCACAACTGCAGTAGGACCTCCTTGCTCCTAAACTCAAATCCTCTCGCAATGAAGGCCATGCCACTAGCTTTCTTCACTGCCTGCTGTACCCGCATACTTACTTTCAGTGACTGATGTACAAGCACACCCAGGTCTTGTTGCACCTCCTTTTTTCACAATCTGACATATTTCAGAGTTTTGGCAGTGTGATGACAGTGAGGCAGTTTAGTAGACAATGTGTATGCAGGAACTGCAGGTGCTGGTTTGAACCAAAGATAGACACAAAATGCTGGAATAATTCAGGGTGACATGCAGCAGCTCTGGAGAAAAATGTGGACATACACACTAACACCAAGCCATCATAGATATACTGTAATGCAAATTCACACATGTACTCGCACACACTGACACCAGCGTATACACACACACAACCTGCGCACTCGCTCATATACAGATGCACATGTACTCATGTACACACGTACACAAAAGAGAAATAGTGAGAGTTCAAGGGAACTGCATTCCTCATAGAGTAAAGGGTGAGGGTCGCGAGACGAGGGAGCACTGGATGACCAGGGCTATGGAGGGTTTGACTGAAAGCGGGGGAGGCCTTTAGGAGTGTACAGAATGTAGGGAGAGATTTAAAACAAAAATTAGGAGGGCAAACAGGGGACATAAAATATCACTGGCTGATAAGATGAAAGAAAATGTTGTATGAAGAGCAAGAGGACAGTGATGGGGAGAGTGGGGCCCCAGGGAACAATGGGGTAGTCTGTGCACAGAGCCACAAGACCTGGCCAGCTCTCAACTAAATTCACCACAGAAAAAAAAAACAGCCTAGCTGGAGGTTTTGAGAAAGGGGATGGGGATATTCTGGGGAATACTACAGGTCCACCACCAATTTTCTGGCAACTGGTGGTCCGGCACTTCCTTTAATCCGGACAAAGTTATGAGAGTGCGCTTGAAATCCCCCTGAAAATGTGGTGCCTCGGATAGATGAGGCGGACAATCCCGACCTCATCGAGACTTCCATGGCCGATCGGCGGGTCAAATTTGCCCCCCGTGGCTGGTGCTCTGGAGCTCCTGCCCAGACGGAGCCGGCAGATCCATTCCCATAGCCGACCTCCATGGCTGATGCTCTGATCCTTCTTCTGACCTACACTTGTAAGGCAGGAACCAATCATGGATAATCAACCTGGATTTGTAGCTAGGAGATTCTATATGACTAAATAAATACACTTTTTTGAAGAGATAACTAAATATGTTCATGAGAGTGGCCAGCTATTGCGGTTTACGTAACTTCATTAATGCCTTTGACAAGATACCACATGGAAAGTTGGTCCAAAAGTGCCCGGGTTCCAAGGCAAGTAGCAATTTGAATCCAAAATGATCTTAGTGATAGAAGACAGAAGTTGATGTTCGAGGTTTGCTGCTGTGATTGGAAGTCTATGACCAACAAAGTACCACAGGAGTGGGCACTGGGACCCTCAACTGTTGTTATGTACATTAACAACATAGATGTTGATGTAGGAGACATGAATAGTAGGTCGCAGGTGACACAACAGTTGATGGTGAGGTGGATAGTCTTGGGCTACAGAAAGGTATTGATCAACTGGTAAACTGGGCAGAGAAATGGCAGAGGGAATTTGATAGGTGGAAGGAGATGGCTTATGGTGGATTTTGTACCTTCTCGCTGTGACTGCTGGGTTTTCTACGGGTTCTCCGGTTTTCTCCCACATACAAAAGACGTTCAGGTTTGTAGGTTGATTGGCCTCTATACAATTGTCCCTATGGTGCGTTAGATAGAACCAGTGTATGGTTGATCACTGGTCGGCGCGGACTTGGTGGGCGGAAGGGCCTGTTTCCACGCTGTGTCTCTAAACTAAACACGGGACAAACTCAGTGGATCAGGCAGCATCGGTGGAGGGAAATGGACAAGCGACGTTTCAGGTCTGAAAAAAGATCACAAGCTGAAACGTCATCTGTCCATTTCCCAGCACAGATGCTGCCCAACCCTTTGAGTTCCCGCAGCAGATTCTGTTTAACTCCGTCTCTTTTGTTCCAATCACGTAACAATTTCCAGTTCTGCAAGTTTTTCCTCACACCAGTCGCTGCTGGTCGCTGTCACTCAGCCACACCAGGCCCTCCCTGAGTATCGCTCCAATATGTCAGATAATTAACCTGCTAAAACCATTGTGGGATTGTTCATCCCACAGTAAGTATTTGGACAGGTTGTAATTACTGCCAAGCAACTCTCTGTTGCTGCTAATTGAGAAGTGCGGCATCTAATCCTTTCTGATTTCATATAAACATAGAAAAATGGGTGTGGGAGTAGGCCATTCGGCCCTTCGAGCAAGCACTGGCATTCAATACAATCATGGCTGATCATCTAAAATTAGTACCTCGTACGTTCTGATAGTCCGAGCCCCAGGAACGGTCTCCTCAGAATCTGCAAACCTACAGATTAATACGGTCATGTAATGGATGATGTTCCCCAGTTGCAGGATGAACCAGCAGGCTACTGTTTTCGGGGATAACCATAAAAGGCAGTGTTTTTAATCTTAAAATCAGTGGGAACCATGGTTGTGTAGGCCAGTCAGGAACTACAAAAATGCCTGAGGCAGAGTCCTGCTCGATCTTGAGCAAGCACCGACTAATGAGGCAAAATGGAGGAAATGCATATAAAAACATTCCATCCCAGTGTAGCGAGAACACATCTACCGCTACTGCCCCTGGATCTGGCTCCCATGAAGCATACTTTGGTAACTGGTGATTCAATTTGGACACAAACAAATCAATGTCTGGTACGCCATAACGAGTGATAATCTCTTTGAATATTTCACAATTCAACATCCATTCAGTGTTGTTATTGAACTTTCGTGACCTGGTGTCTGCCACCATGTTAAGTCTACCTGGTAGGTAGATAGCTGAAATCCAGATGTTTCTTGTGATACACCAGTGCCAAATAAGGTTAGCCAACTTATCACATGATACCAGTTTGATTCCACCCATGTGATGAATATATGCTACTGCTGTAGTATTATCAATCTGAAGCTGCACATGCAAATCATGCATATTAGTACAATACGTTTTTAGGCCATAGAGTGCTCCCAATAACCAAAAGTTAATACCATGTGATTGAAGAAGTAATGCCTCATGCATATTCCATCTGCCACCAAAGCCGGAGATGGTATTGGTAGCTCCCCATCCTTGAGCACTAACATCAGTTTGTAAAACAACTGAATGTCTGTCAATCCACATTTTCCCGGTGCAAAGCCAAACATTTGCTATCCACCATTGTAACTCAGCAATGGCTTCAGCTGGTAACTGCATAGGTCTATTAAAATGCCCTGCATGACTTTTTAGTGTGTGCTCCTTTACACGTTGCAAGTTTTGATAATTCAGAGGTCCAAATTGTGCGGCTGGAAAAGCAGCCACTAATTTCCCAATTACACTAGCAACATGCCGAATAGAAGATTGTTACTCATCAACGAGCTTGCTACAGGCTTTGATTAACTCTGACCTCTTGCCTGAAGGCAGAGTCACAGACATGCAAGTTGAATTAATGGTGAAGCCCAAATAACCAATGACGTCTAGATGGGATCAATTTTGATTTAACTGGATGGATGAGAAACCCCAAACTCTCAAACATGCGTTTGATAGCTGAAACAGATAATTCAACTGGTTTCCGAGTCTTGCCTATAATTAAAATATCATCCAAATAGGCCATTACAATATGATTCTGAGCTCGGAGTAGGCCCACACGGGTTTTAACATTTTTGTAAATAACCTAGGAGCCGAGGTTAAACCATTAGGCAATGCTTCAAACTGCCACAATTGCTTCATCCAGCTAAATTTCAAATATCTCCGATGATTATGATACTGAATAGTATGCATCTTTGAGGTCTATGCATGTCATGGCGCCCTTTAGAAACCAGCTGTTTGGCAGTAAGAAAAGTTTCCATTTTGAAATGTTTATACTGCACATAGGAGTTAAGCCTAGTTAGGTCAAGAATGATCCGACACCCACCATCCTTCTTTTGTCTTGGAAATATATTAGAGACAAATTGGTGAGATTGATGAGAAGACTTCTCAATTACCCCTTTTTTAGCTAATGTTTGAATCTCAGTTTGTACCTCCAAGGATACCTGTTGTGAAAAATACAGCATCCGGCTAGGTGCATGCTGTGTAGGGGGGCATAATTTGTAAATAAATTCAATCCGGAAACCTAGTATACTGTGCAGTAAGTGAGTCTGATGTTATACGACACCATTGATTGAAAAACAAACGTAATCTCCCACCAGGTTGTAACTGGCCACCTACCTCCATGGTTGGTAGAAACTTCTGACCTCGTGTTCTGGAGGGAAATGGTGGTGTGCGGCAACTGCGCATAATTGGCAAGGGCCGACTTGGTCCTTGACCTGAATTCAATTCAGCGGACCATTTGTAGGGGTGCTGCCGCCGGAGAGGATTTTTGCTGATCGGCTGTGCTCTAATGAGACCAACTGTTTTGGCCTCATCATCTAAGTCTTTGACCCGTTTGGACTCATCATCTAATTCTTTGACCCGTCTTCCCCGAACAGCAAATTGGGCGACTGCACGCTGCTCGTCTTGAACAGTGCTGCAAATTTAGGATTGCGCATTGGCCGGATTGCAGCTTCCTCAAACAATTTATTTCGAACTGTGCATTACACATGAGGGCAAGCGCATCCTGCTGAACTGGAGACAGAGCCTCATCATCCACTGACCTGGCAAAAGCTGTTATCCCTGAAGCCAGGAGCTGGAGGATCTTCTGGAGCCTTAGCTCTTGGGCTCCGATTCCTGCTGCCATGTGCCCCCAGATTGGGTGGTTCACAGCCGGGACTTTGAGTGATGCGCAATTACCCGGTGTTTGGTATTTCTTGCAGGTTTCTTCTATGGTCAGGTCCTGCAGTTGATGCGAGACCATGTAAGTAATGGTCCTGGCCAGATCCTCATTGATTGGTTCGCCCATTCCGGCAAGTATGGCAAATCTGGATGCCATGCTTGGCACCCCTGGCTCCTGGTCTCCTTGCCTGGAGGTATGCTCATCAGCTCTCCCTCCGATCTCGGAGTTAGAACAAAACTGACTCCGTGGGCTCACCTCCTCCACCTATTACAGGTGCTGCTGCTACGGGCTCACGAGGAGACCCTGGATAAGCCTGTCTTCCTTAAGCATTTGTTGATGGAACAACCTCTCCATGTGGCGTTCCATTCTGGATAGCCGCCCAAAAACGGCATCCATTGTGGGAGGACTCTCCTCCTGGCCCGACTCGTCAGAGTCAACGGGCCCGTTTGATTTTCTGGTGGCTTTCCGACCCACCGGAGTAGCCATGGTGCGTTCCACCAGCACCAAGTTAGAAACCACTGGCCGTACTGCCAGCAACTCGGCAGGCGAGAGGGACGGCCGCCCGCTACCTGCGGTCTTCCGTAGCTGTTTTTGCAGTGGACGGCCTCAACCTTCCTTTCACTACTTTCTCCATTGCGGTCTCCCTCCTGTAAAACAAGATTTCCCACCCGGAGAAAGACCTCAGCTAAGTTTGAAAACTTACCTCAGGGTTTTTAACTTACCGCTGGTGGAACTGCGCCCTGCCAGCCTATCAGTGCGCCATGCGTCAGACGTAATGACGCGCATGCGGACTGGCGGGTCTTCTTCATGGAATCACTCACGTGACTCCGAAGTAAAATTCCACAGTTTCACAACTCTCTGGGAAAAGAGGTTTTTCCTCATCTCAGTCCTAATGGCTTACCCCTTATTTTTAAACTGTGACCCCTGGTTCTGGACCCCCAACATTGGGAACATTTTTCCTGGCAATTTGGTCCAATTCTTTAAGAATTATATATATTTCGATAAAATCCCCTCTCATCCTAAATGAATCCGGGCATTCACTGGAATTTCAGTCTCATCATCCCGGGAATTATGCTGGTGAACCTACGCTACACTCCCTCAATAGCAATAATGTCCTTTCTCAAATTAAGAGACCAAAATTGCGCACAATACTCCAGGTGTAGTCTCACCTGGGCACTGTACAACTGCAGTAGGGCCTCCTTGTTCCTAAACTCAAATGCTCTTGAAATGAAGGCCGTGCCACTAGCTTTCTTCACTGCCTGCTGTACCTGCGTAATTACGTTCAGTGACTGATGCAAGCACCCAGGTCTCGTTGCACCCCCTTTTCTCCTAATCCGACAACATTCAGATAATAATCTGCCTTCCTGTTCTTGCCACCAAAGTGAATAACCTCACAGTTGGCACTGGGAGATTTACTATATTTAGTTTAGTGTAGTTTAGAGATACAGCTTGCGAACAGGCCCTTTGGCCCACCGTTTTCGTGCCGACCAAGGACCCACGTACGTTAACGTTATCCTACACATGAGGGTCTATTTACACATACACCAAGCCAATTAACCTACACACCTGTACGTCTTTGGAGTGTGGGAGGAAACTAAAGATCTCGGAGAAAACGCAGGCAGTCACGGAGAGAACGTACAAACTCCGTACAGACAGCGCCCAGAGTCGGGATCAAACCCGGGTTTCCGACGCTGCAGGGCTGGAAGGCAGCAACTCTACCGCTCGGCCTTACAACAGTCCTTTCAGGTGAGGCAAAGGTTTACGCACCTCCTCCAGCCTCATCTACTATCTCCGTTGTTCTCGGTGTGGGCTCCTGTTTGTCGGTGTCACCAAGCATACACCTGGCTGTTGTTTTGCTGAACACTTGCGCTCAGTCTGCCTACGTGATCTCCCAGTTGCCAAGCACTTTAACTCCCCTTCTCATTCCCATACTGACCTCTCTGTCCTGGGCCTCCTCCACTGTCGCACAGAGGCCACACGCTAATTGGAGGAACAAGCACCTCATATTTCACTTGGGCAGCTTATAACCCAAATATTGATTTCAAGTAACTCCTGCATTCCCGCTCTCCCCCTTCCCCACACGATTCACCCTACCAGTTCCATTGTTTACATCCTTATATCCATCCCCTTAGCACATCATCTCCAACCAACATTGGGCCATTATGGGCTCCACCCTTCCTGAGGTCATCTGTTGACTAGTTCTGGTTGAAGTTCTGACGTGAAGTTCTATCCTATAACAAAGAGATTTCTGTCCAGCTCTCATGTTGTGTTCCCCATCGACGGTCTTGAGTTCCTTTTCTGCCTTTGACACGGAGTTGACCAAGTTTCACTTCCTCAGCCACATCGCCTTCCACAACAATGTCTCTGGTTCAGTTGAGCTTCACCCTCACGGTTCCGATGTGCCCACGAGAGTAGTAGGTGTAAACTCTCCGATCACAGTTTCTCATCGCATCCTGTGGCCGCACAGGGCATGTGGGCATGTGCCTGCTCTTGCCACCTTCCCATGCCCTCAGCCCCACCACCCATCTTGTGAATTCCCACCCTGGATGTTGATCACTTGTCTGCTGCCTGCGCCTCTGTGCTCATGTCTTTGACCAGGTGCCTTCACCCACAGATTGTGGATCCTTCCCCATCCCCAGAGTTCCTGATCCTCCTGCAGTTCCGCACCACTGCAGATCTATCCACGCTCAGCCACGTACTGGTACAATGCGGACCATCCCAATGCTCCCACTGCCCTCTAGCCTGCCCTCCAAAGTACTTGCAATGCCTTGCACACTAAAGTCCATGCTAACAGCAGCATCATCGACAATCACTCGAAACGAGTATGACTGTCCTCTCATGGAGGACGCCTGTGCGTGACTTTGTTTAACATGAAGAGACTGGTGCACAGACAGCCACCACATGGTCCTTGACAGATCTAGGTTAGAATCCAGTGGCATGGGAGTCCAAGACGACTGGGGACCCTTTTCTGCTGCAGCCTTCATCCGCCTTCCCCGCTGCTGAGACGCTCCACTAAGGTCAGCCATCATCCTCCGCCTGTTCCACTGTTGAGGTCTTGGTTGGATTGCTCTTTGTCAGAGACCTCCCCCTCGACCTTACCGCCATGGGTGCCCCTACCAGGAGCATAGCTCCAGACGGCATCGCTCCCAGGATCTCAGGACCACACAAGCTTCTCCACCACGACAAGGTGACAATCCACTGACCCGCTGACAATGGTAATTGAGTTGTGTTCTGGGATCCCACTCCCTCCACAACTCCCAGCGAACCTCTACCTCCCCCTCAATGTCCACAAGGAGGACAGTCCAGCAGATCCTTTGTTCCAGCCTGTTCTTGCACGTAGAACTCACTTTGTCTGACTTTTTGCTGCTGCCTAGTCCCTTCCCCCTCACATTGTGATCTTACCACTGACAGTTTCCTGGTTCCAGCCGGCCCACATCCAGCCCAGCATCAGGAGAGTGTGAGTTCCTTCACTTCATCCCCAACAGAGGCTTACTCACACCCGGACTCCCTTCACCTGCTGAAGCCGTTCTCATATTGAACAAGATCGACACAAAATCCATCTCCAATAACACTGCACCACCAACACACCTATCCTCCCCTCCTTTTCCATTTTCTAAACAGATTGCTTCCTCGTCTGCCTGGCCCCCACACCCAGCCCAGCCACCCGGCCCCAGCCCAGCCCAGCCCCAGCCCCAGCCCAGCCCGGCCCCAGCCCAGCCCGGCCCCTTCCCCCTCCCCTCCCCCAGCTCCCCTCTCCCCTCTCCCAACACACATCCCCTCTCCCAACACACATCCCCCCCCCCCCCAACACACATCCCCCCCAGCCTGGCTCACCTCCCCCTGTCCATCCCTCCCCCCCAGCCCTCTCCCCATCCATCCCCCAGCCACTGGGCAATGGTTCCAGATGTTCTGGGAAGCAGTGATGTCAGAGTTTGCCCACCTCTCACTCAGCACAAAGTCCCCATCCTTTATCACCGGCACCTTTCCCAGGGGGTTAAGTTTCTGGAATTGCTCAGAGTACTGCTCTCCTGCAGGGAAGCAAACACAGTGGGTCACTCCTGGTGTGGGCTGTCTCTCTCACGCACTCTTTCCTTGTTCCCCCTCACTCTCCCTGGCTTGTGTGGGTCATTGTCCCGGGTTCCCAGCACTGAGGTAGGTAGGGGGCAGGGGCAGTGTGTGTGTGTGGGGCCAGCAGACACAGACTGACACTCGCTGTGTGCACCCTCTGTATGAGTGGACAACACGGTGGTGCAGCAGACAAAGCCCCTGCCTCACGGCGCCAGAGTTCGCACTTTCTCCCTGTTATTACAAGACACTGCAGCTTTTATAACATCACACCTCATTCACCCTCACTCTCTCATTCTCTCCATCTTCTTCTCACTCAGTCTCTCTCCCCCTCACCTCCCTCTCTCTCCCTCCACCCACTCTTTTGTTTGCCTCTCTCAATCTCAGTCCCTCTCTCTTCCTCCTCTCCCCCTCTCTCCCCTCCAGCTCACACACACCCTCTAGTGTTTATGCGACACTTTCACAACCCCGATCCTTACCCATGAACAGCCGCACCTCTTTGAACTCAAATGGAATTTTGTTCTTCTTGAGGAAGATGTAGACGGAACGGCAGGGCTGGGAGTTCAGGTCACCGTAGTACTGCAGGGCCATGGCAGCTACCTGGAGGCTCTTCCTGGGTATCAGCTGCAAATAGGTGGCGCACACCTGGCCTCACCTCTTTTTCACACCTTAACACAGGTCCCTTCCACACCACTTTGTTCCACACCTCAATACAGGCCCCTCCCACACATGCCCACTGGCCCCCCCCACACCTGTCAACAGACCCCTCCCACACCTGTCCACAGGCCCCTCCCACACCTGTCGAAAGGCCCCTCCTACATGTGCACAGGCCCCTCCCACACATCTTCCGGCCCCTCCTACACTGCACAGGCCCCTCCCGCAGGTACAGGACCCTCCCACATGTCCAAAGGCCCCTCCCACACCTGTCCACAGGCCCCTCCCACACCTGTCCACAGGCCCCTCCCACACTTGCCCTAATTGTCTTGCCAATTTGATTAAAGTTTGAGGGCAGTGTGCCTTCAACAAGGTCCCGCATGGGAAAAATACCCCAATAGTGCCATTTTGCAGACCCAACCTGCATTCTCAGCACCTTACTATACTCCCTATATACTCATGACCGCACTGTAGTGGGCTGCATCTCAACCAACGATGTGTGGATTGCAGGAAGCAGGTCGACAGCTTAGCAACATGGTGCCAAGACAACAGCTTCTCTACCTCAATGTCAACAGAACAAGGGAACATTGACTTCAGGGAGCAGGGTGGAATGCACAGCCCAATTATATTAAAGTGGAAGGTAGACTCAAAATGCTGGAGTAACACAGCGGGACAGGCAGCATCTCTGGAGAGAAGGAATGGGTGACCTTTCGATTTAAACCAGCATCTGCAGTACTTTCCTTCTTATTAAAGAGATGATTGAAAGTTTCTTGGTGTAAATATCACAAACAATTTATGCTTGTCCAACTACATTGATGCTATGAGAAAAAAGCACCTTTACTTCCTCAGAAGACTAAGGAAATACGCATTGACACTTACATACATGTATTTCTACAGATTTACCATAGAAAGCATCCTGCCCAAGACCATAAGAAATTGCAGAGTTGCCTGCCTCCATGGACTCCATCTATACTTCACACTCCCTTGGGAAAGCAGCTAATCTGATCAAACACCATTCTCTCTCTAGTCATCCTCTCTTCTCTCCACTCCCATCAGGCAGGATTCGAGTACCTATCCAACTCAATTTACAAGTCTGCATTCCTCCAGATTCGAATTACAGCTTCTTCCCCGCTCTCACCAGACTCTTGAACAGACCTCTCATACACTAGGAATGAATCCCCAATCTTCCTCATTGTGGCCCTTGCACTATTTTTCAAATCTGAACTTCCTCTGTAGCTGTAACACTATACCTGCGCTCCGCTTCCTTCCTCCTATACACTTCCTCATGTACTCATGTATTGTATGATTTGACTAATAACATGTAAAACAAAGTGTGAAGTGATACATTTTTGGAGGAATATAATGGATAGGATGCACAATGAATGGTGGGGGTTGATTCAGGACTGCTGGGACCTTTGTGTGGTTATCTAAAGATCCCTGAAGGTAACAGCACAGGTAGATAGGGTGTTGAAGGAGGTAGATCGAAGGCTTGCCTTCATTAGCTGGGGCAGAGAGAGTAAGGGCTGGGAGGCATTGGTACAACTTTATAAAACATTGGATCAGCTGCAGCTGGAGTGCTGCGTGCATTTCTGATCACGGCATTACAGGAAATACATGTATGCACTGGAGGGGGTGTAGCAGCGATGCACCAGGATGTTGCCTGGGATGAAGGGGTTCCGTTATGAGAGGCTGGCGAGGTTGGGAGTGTTTTATTTCAAGTGGAGGAGACTGAGGGGGACGGGACGGGACCCAATAGAGGTGGACAAAAGTATGAATGGCATTGATGAAAGGAACGGAGGTATTTACAACAAGAGGGGGCATGTTGAAGATAGGGATAAGAGAGCTGGAGGAGAACCCAGGAAGATCTTGTTCACCTGCAGAGGAGGCCTGGGTCGCCTCAGCGCAGAGGAAGAGGAAGAGGAAGAAGGGAAGAGACAAAGACAAGATTTTTGCCTTCCACCACAGTGAGGAGGTGTCTGGTGAACTCACTGTGGTGGATGTTAAATATGTGTTTATTGTGTGTTTTTGTTATTTACTATATGTATGACTGCAGGCAACGAAATTCCGTTCAGACCGCAAGGTCTGAATGACAATAACGTTTTCCAAGTTACTGCTGGAAGGATTGTCACTCAACATTTAAAAACTAAGGTGGATGAGTTCTTGAAACTAGGATCGATGGGTGTGAGAACGGGTGGGGGACAGGGTGAGAGACGGGGTGGGAGAACAGGTAGGAGACTGGCAGACTGGTTTGAAGACAGGTGGGTGGCAAGGCATAGACGAGGGGTGATGAGGGGCGCATGGATTTGATGTTTAGTTTAGTGCCAACTGCTGCCACCAGCTGGCCAAGCACAGGAAGTGCAGTGGACTCTGGTTCCGAGAGCCAGGGAAATAAACTAATTCTAAAGCCCGCCAATGGATTAACAGTCCAGGGGCACAGGTGTAATGTAGTGGGGTAGGGAGAGGGCTGGGACACAGGGCAGGGGGTAGAGTAGATGGCAGGGGCAGGGGCTGGCGAAGGAGGTGGGCCAGGGAGCAGGTGGGGCGGGAGTGGGTCAGGGTACAGGGGATGGGTCAGGGCTGAGGCAGGGGTTAGAGCAGAGGGTGGGGATAGGGCAGGTTGTGGGGCAGGGGGCAGGCTGGTTTGGTTGAGGCTGGGGGTGGGGCAGGGGGCAGGCTGGATTGGTTGAGGTTGGGGCAAAGGCTGGGGTGGGGCAGGGGCGATGTCCGGTCCACCCAGAATGGAGTCGGAATGAACTCGATGTGCAAATAATTCCCGTCTGTGCTGCAAGAATTCGAGCATCTTCTGCTTCTGTATTTATTCTCATTCTAAAAAAAATTAATTCAGCAATCCTGAAAATCTGCCCCTTCTTAAAACCTAAGATAGACACAAAAAGCTGCAGTAACTCAATGGGTCAGGCAGCATCTCTGGAGAGAAGGAATGGGTGACGTTTCGGGTCATGACCCATCTTCAGATAGTTTCGTAAAACTTTCTGGGAAGTTGGCATCACTGGCAAAGCCAGCGTTTATTGCCCGGAGCTCAGAGCCCGGGGAAGGTGGGGGTGAGTGGGTGAAGATGCTCTCTCAGTGCGGAGGGAGTGCAGGGTTTAGACCCAATGAAGGGAAGGTGCGGCCAGTGTGGGCTGGTGTGTGGGGCATCCAGCAGGTGGTGGTGTTCCCCTGGCCTTGCCTTGCCCTCCTGGGTTTGCGAGGAGCTGTCAGAGTAGCCGGGGTGAGTGCAGTAATGGGGGAGGAGGTCTAAGAAGGTTCTTGTGAATCAGGCCACTGGTAAAAATTGGGAATATAAAAAGGTGATCACTTTGTTGGGCTTCAGACTTGCCAACAGTCAGCGGGAGACAGGAGCAGATGTGCAGACAAATCACAAAGAGGTGTAAGAGTAATAAAGTTATAGTGGTCGGGATTTTAACTTCCTCAGCATTAACTACCGTAGCTTTAGAATCAGGGAGCCATAGGGATAGAGCACGGAAACAGACTCTTCAGCCCACCAAGTCCAGGCCCACCATCAACCACTCAGCTACACTAATCCTCGGCTAATCTATGTTATTCTCTCCACATTCCCACCAATTCCTCTCCAGCTTCAATAGACAATAGCCAATAGGTGCAGGAGTAGGCCATTTGGCCCTTCGAGCCAGCACCGCCATTCAATGTGATCATGGCTGATCATCCCCAATCAGTACCCCATTCCTGCCCTCTCCCCATATCCCCTGACTCCGCTATTTTTAAGAGCCCTATCTAGCTCTCTCTTGAAAGCATCCAGTGAACCTGCCTGCACCGCCCTCTGAGGCAGAGAATTCCACAGACTCACCACTCTCTGTGAGAAAAAGTGTTTCCTCGTCTCCGTTCTAAATGGCTTACTCCTTATTCATAAACTGTGGCCCCTGGTTCTGGACTCCCCCAACATCGGAAACATGTTTCCTGCCTCTAGTGTGTCCAAGCCCGTAACAATCTTCCACCACTCACCTACCCACACAGAAGCAATCAGGAAACAAAAGATCAGCATTTTGTTATGTTAAGAGCAAGAGGATAACCCAGCTAAGAGAGGCGTTGAGAGGTAGTCTGTGCATGGAGCCACAAGACATGGAGAGTTCTTAAATTAATACATCTCTTCCATATTCACTGAGGAAAAGGTGACGGTAATTGGAGTGAGGAGGCTGAAGATGGGTCTCCACCGGAATTGTCACCTTTTACTTTTCGCCACAGATGCTGCTTGATCCGCTGAGTTACTTCAGCTTTTCTTTCTATCTACGGTAATTGGAAATTTCAGATGGGACAGTGAAATTCTGGAGCAAGTTAAGATGAACAAGGTGTGAGATGTCTCAGCAAGCATAAAGTGGACAAATCCCCAGGGCGTTATTCTCTGCCACAGAAAGTAGTTGAGACCAGTTAATTGGCTATATTTAAGAGGGAGTTAGATGTGGCCCTTGTGGCTAAAGGGATCAGGGGGAATGGAGAGAAGGCAGGTACGGGATACTGAGTTGGATGATCAGCCATGATCATATTGAATGGCGGTGCAGGCTCGAAGGG